>FAPJ01025289.1:0-10541 GCA_001485985.1 Heliconius ethilla aerotome | reverse complement strand
AAATCGTTCTATTTCCTTTTATTTATTATAGCTATTGTAATATAACACTCATATGAGTATGACCCTTATATAGTTAGATGTCATATATGTATGGCATTTTATCTTGTTGTTTTATGTTGCATTTTTTAAATTACCTACCTGGTTCATAATGAATTATTTGAATATGAGAAAATATATAGTGAGTTCGATCCCCACTCGAGGAAATTAAGTATTTATTTAAATTTATATTTTCGTTCTTCGCTCTTGTGTCGAAGCAAAGCGCGGCGTTGAGTTCCGCCACTCAACACGCAATGCCTTTATAATTTGGCGGAAAGTGGGAAACGAAGTGTCTTAACACTAGGTTCCCACTGTCTACTCAGCTGTGTGCGGGATACCGGCAAAGCTGTGAAAATATGTTACGGCTACATGCGAAATACAGTGGAATGAAGTAGACAATAAAAACAAAATTAATGACCGGTTCCTTTTTCCATCATTCCACTTTTACTCATTTTTGATAGTTACTAAGCAAGTTTGCTAGTTAATTTTAAAATTTCAGGTTTAACTATATAATTTGTTATTTACTTTTTAGTTTTCTTCATAACATTCAGAAATATCAACTCAATAAGTGTAAATTTTCTTTTTATTTTTTGTTCGTTTGTATGGATGGGAATAATATTAATTTTTCCTTGAGAATATCTCATAGAAAAGATACCAATAACGTAAACACTACTTACTACTACCGCTAATACTTACGACTCGATTTCGGAATAAGGCGTATGCGGCGGTGTCACAAAAAATCACTTTTTCATTTTTGGGAAAAACTCTTGTGTTTTAACTGTATTTTACTTTATATTTAAGTTGGGTTTTATATTTAGAATTGAAAACTGTTTCTGTCCACCCCATTTGATTTCGGGTTACGTACTTCAATGCCAAACATTTATAAAGTGATCTATTACTAGTTCAATTCAGTCAGTTCTTAATTTATCTTAAGTTATCTATTTCTAATCTGTATCATCTACATTTTTATTAATATTTTTGACTTTACAACAATGACAGTTGACATTGATGGCTTAGTCAACTGTGACATCCGTCACAAAAATGGCTGCGCTTAGAGTATTTAGTCGTAATATACCGTATTTACGACAACAATTTTCAGCTTTACTGGGGAACACATCACCATCTGTCAAGTTTATATGTGTTGTAGTGATTATAGGATACATTTTATCGTTTTCTGAAGATGTTGTGGACGTTCTTAGTGTTACGCCAGGATTTTTGTTGCCACCTTCTTTTCAGCTATGGTCCACTTTCACATTCTGGTTTCTCGAAATACATTTGTGGGAGGTGATTATTGACATAGTGACGGTTGGATTATGTGGAAAATTAATAGAGCCCCTATGGGGCCAAATGGAGATGATGAAGTTCTTCTTTCTCACCAATATCGGAGTAGCATTTTTGACAACTTTCTACTATTTGATTATCTATTCATGGACTCAAGATACTTCATTGTTATTCGATATACATGTACATGGTCTTGCCGGTTATCTGGCAGCTGTATGTGTTGCAGTGAAACAGATAATGCCTGATCACCTCCTGATAAAAACTCCATTAGGTATGTTTTTTTCAAGTAATTTGTTTTTATATAAATAAATGTTTTAATTTTTGATAAAGCATGTAGTAAACTTGTAATTTTAGAATATATTGCATTATTTAGGACAGTACTTGTTATCTATCTGCTGTTGTAAAATAAATTGAAGCAATAACAGCTTAACTGATATATTATAGGATAAAGCAATCAAGCAAGCAGCATGATGTTCAATTATCATTATTAAATTTAGTTATGTACAATGTATATGTAAGTGTGTGTAATATATGTATTATTGTATTTTTTGAAGCTTCATCATTCCCATGTAGGTGAATATATGAGGAAGATGACTGAAGCTTATAAAACCTAATGTTATGATGATATGATACGACTATTCCACTATTTGCCTAATTTTAACACAGCACAATTAGTGTTCAGTGATGTAACATAATTCCTGCTATATCCCGCTTAAGACAGAGTAAATAAAGGATTAATATTTTCAAAAGATTAATTATTCAGATATTTTGGTTCCCACTTTCTGCCCATCCTTTGTGTTGTCACCAAATTGAGGAAACAAAATAATATGTTCCTCCAAAATGTAATATTTTATTTCTTCATTATGAAAATTGAACCCACAACTTTTGTGCTTACAGTCAGACTCTGATGCTGCTTGTTATTTAAATATACATACTGCATATTATTTATATATAATCATATACCCTAGTCAGAATTAAAGACATGGATATTAAATCCAGTCAGATACTGTCCTACTACATAACAATAGCCTTAATTATAGGAATCAAGAACATTTATTTACTATTTTCAGGTAAACTCACCAACCGATCTTTGCCATTGTTAATTCTAATAGCAGCAATAATATTGTGGGCTGTGAGTGCATTAGAGGGCACATATCCTTGCATGTGGGGCAGCGGGACCCTACTTTCATGGATATATCTAAGATTTTGGCAACGCCACAGCAGTGGCTCTAGAGGAGATATGGCTGATAATTTTAGTTTTGATAAGTGAGTGAAAATTTTTTTAGCTACATACTGTATCACACATATATAGAGGGAACCAGTGCTAAGACACTCTGTTCTAATGTTCAATGCTGTTTTGTGGAATGGTAGAGTGAGGGAAGCACTCTAACAATAAGAACTCTAACTATTTATACACAAAATAATAATGACAACTAGTGAAACTAATTAGAAATTAATTTCACTTACTTGAAATAATTTCTGTGACAATGTAAACTAGCTTAATAAATTTATTATTATAGTAAATTAGCATGTCACTATTATTACTATAAATTTTAGCGATACTTCATGATATGAGGAAAAATTGGGTTTATTATTATTACTATGTGTTCGAGTTGTAAATAAATGAAGTGTATTATGTTTTTATTTGCTCTCATCACTCGCCATTGTAGAATGGGACAGTGATTGACTGCAGCGGCATGTGGTCATTATGAGTTCAAAATCCGCTTGGGGACACATGAATCGTTTTCATTCCCCATTTAGAGATGTGTAATATGCTTCATAATATAACTACTTTCTATAATTATATAGAAGTATTAACTGTCTAATAGTAACATTACAAAATTTACAATTTCATCCCTATTTTATTACATAATTTCTTAATTTTTATTTCCATATAGTTTCTTTCCAACGGTACTCCAGCCATTGGTGCGAGGTATATTAGGTCCTATACACAAATGTTGTATACGAATAGGCATTTGTTCTCCAAGTCCAAGACGTGTTCACCTCGCGTTGAGTCCACGTGGTGTAACTATATCCATGCCTGGTGTTGAACCACAGGATATGGAAAGGAGACGGTAAGATTGAAATGGTTGTACTTATATGTTATTGTACAATACGGTCCGGAGGCTGTCCAGAGGAAATAGAAATAATTCATTCCCTTGAGAGGAAATCAAACTCACAACCTTTGCGTTTACAGTTACACAATGTGTCTCTGCACTAGTTACTACGGTCTTTAATAATATAGTAGTAAAAACTTTAGTTGCATGTTGATTAAAAAATAAATATATACAATTACATACATAAGTGTATAGTACACCCTAAAAAAATATGCACATTTATATTTCAGTCAAATCGCACTAAAAGCGTTAAGTGAGAGATTATCCAAGACATCAGAACAAACACGTCAAAAGAATTTATCAACAAAAGTGAATATGGAGACAGTAAGGAAGGTGCAATCATCACACGTCATACCCCAGTTTCCGACCGAAACTGAGAATCAAACCCCGGTCCCTGAAGCGACGCTAGTCGACATAGCCACTGAGCCCGTACCACCTACTACTAAAACGTCATGATTGTAAATTATATGTTATCAGTATAGGAGTCTTAGATATTTGAGTGGATAATTTAGTATTTGAGTCAAACTTGAACTATTGTTTGATTATATGTGGGTTCAATGGGAGTGGTTATGGTGTTTTAGAGAATTTATTAAGAAAGGTTTCAACAGTTAAGCAATACATTTATTTGAGTATTAATCTTTAAATAAATGAAAATAGTGTGGTGGCAATCTGTAAATCTTTGTAAAGCATTTTGGTTCTTGAACAATTAAATATTTAAAATTATTTAAGTTTTGAGAAAATGACTGTAAATTAATGTCTGCCCAATTTCCTTCTTTTATACATTAAAAGAATACGTAATATTACCTGGATAACTGAGCTCAGCATTTTTTAAAAATTGCTTTTGTTTGGAAATTATGTTAAATATGAATTACATTTTGATGAAATATGATTAATATTATCCAGCCTTACCAACATAATAATTAAAAAAATGAGCTGTTTATTTAAATAAAAAAGGGAAAATAATAATCAGACTTGGAGACATCTGGACTCCAACAGGGGGTCCAACAGCTAGATTTGCAGAAAAACAGGAATTTACTTATTATATTGTTATAGTTCATAATCTCATCGACGCTTAAATATGAAATCTAGCTAGATTGATTAATTGTTCTTGAAACCCTGCATACTAAATTTCATGAAAATTGTTGAAGCCCTTTCTGAGGCTCAGATTATAAATATAAGAATTTATCGTTTAAAGGTTATAATAATCATCCGAATAACATTAAATAACTGTTCATTAGACAATAAGACATTCTGAATTAATATATAAGCAGTGGATGTTCTCTAAAAAAATGCATTGACATTATTCACACGTTAGTATAGAACAAATTAATATTACAGATTTATTTTTTTAATAATATCATATCTTCAAGTAAAGTTTAAACAATGTATGACATATTGGAATATTCGTCAATGAAAAATTTGTCCCTAAACGCTAAATGCAGGGAAAGTAGGACTAGACGATTAAAAAGGTTTGACTATAGTCCCAGTACTATTGCCAAGTATAATCCAAGGACTAAAATAAATTATGAATATGAAACATTAGGATGTAGTCCAAGTAAGAAAGAAAAGTTGACAACATGAGCAATTCTGATTGTGTATATCATAAAATTATACTGAACATTTATTTTTGGGAACTTTATTTTATAATTTTGTTCACGGCGATTTTAACTTTCACGCTGTATCCTGCATATAAAAGAGTAGGCAGAGAGAATCTATCAGCCTGATCGATCATATCGTCCGTCATGTCGTCGTATATATGAATATCAAGTAGCGGAGCTCAAGGTGACGCTTTGTCTTGTTACTAGAACAGAGGAGATGAAAATAATTCAATAGCCAGAGCGGGAATCGAACCCACAATAGTCACGTGTGAACACGTTCCACACGCTGTGTCGATATTAAAACTTTAACTATTTAGTTCTGTTTTATAAAATCAATCTTTTTTAAAATTATTTTAGAAAACAAACCTAAAACCTAAGTGATAATTATCATTTTACTATCAAAGATTCCTATACTATTATTATATTATAATTAAATAAATTATTAATATTAATGTTTTTTTCATTATAATTGAAAAGTATGTTTTATATGTTAACAGTGTGAAGGGGACTATTGCATTTGTTGTGGTGGCCGAGTGGCCAATATGTAAATAATAATTATTAATGCATATTTAATAGTTAATAAATAATATCCCGTCATGTTTGTTAGTTTTATTTTGAGCCTTTTTATTTATAAAATCTTATTATATATTTTTTTTGCTTTTATATTGTTTATCTTAGTTTAATTTAAATATTAATATATATTGACAGGCAGGGGAATCTTAGGGAGGATTCACATTATGTTGCCAGTCATGGTTTATCCCAGTCAGATCTTGTTTTCATTCTTTACGTCCAAATTTGAGACTGTGTGATATGTTGTCTTTATCTAAAATGGAGAAATAATGAATTTCTCCAAGCAGGAATGAAACCCATAACTAGCGTATTTACAGTAAGACACCTGTGCCACAAGGGCCTACAAAATAGATAAAAGTTGGTCATTATATAAAAAGTGTATTTAATCATCATTTTGTATTATTTGTCATTTATTATCATATAAAATTTCACTTGAATTAGAGCTATGAAGAAAAATACTACATACATACGTACATTTCAACAGAAATGAGGAACCCATACTAAACAGGAAATAATTAGATATATTTCATTATTGCACAAACAGTTAACATTTAACACTGTTTTTAAAAGTAAATGACAAATGACGAAAAAAAATAATGTTCAAGAAATGCCAGAGAATTTAAATTATTTGTATAATTAACGTATTTTCAAATTAACATTTTATATTTTTAAAAATTAAGGCCCTTTGTGGCGCAGGGGCACAAGCGTTCGACTGTAAACCGTAACGGTTATGGGTTCGATTCTCACTGGGAATGGGGAATAATATATTTAAAGTATACAGCTTAAATTTTAAAATAAAATCATAATTTAATATACATTTCTTTAATGCTTTAATAGTCGTTCTTACAGTGTCCAGGCCTACATTGTTGTATGTTCATTTAGTAGTTGGCCTTTGGGTCACTTATGGTCGCTGGCCAGGACTCACAGATGGTATTAACACTGAGTGCATTGACATTTGTCTATTTTTTTGTTTTGATAAATATATTTATGTAATATTATTTATATAATAAGCACTTTTCTCATATACAATAACTGTATTTTAATAGGTTAGTAACAATCCTTTTTTTCACAGTCTTCACCAGGGGGTTCGCCGACTTACCGACTGACATACTGATAAATATATGCCATTTATTATGATAAAACAAGTACTTTTTTCACATCACTAATTGTATTTCACTGTCAATAGTCCGGAGGACTCCAAATGTACTATCTATAGTAGTGGTGGGTGTTAGGCCACTGTTGAACATTAGGTTGGTAGCCATCTGGCCACCGAGTAGTTTCTGGTAGCGGATTCACTGACGCCATAGGCACTGTGGGCATTGGTGACACACCAGCTACATTGGTTGTCATTGGTGCACCTGGAAAATATGAATATTTGTATTAATATAAATAAGTTATAAAGTATCAATGAATAATAAATATTAATATAAATAAGTTATAAAGTTAGGCTTTCTGAACTTTTGGATGAAAATTTGTAAGGCGGCGACAATTCGTTGACTGTACTATAGTACAATGTCAAGCTTATATGTAAAATAACTATAAACAATCAATAAAACCCTCTCATATCAGACAAGTGCCGAGTATGGTGCACAGGGTAGTAAGTTTGAGATACACTTAAATGAAGTCAATTAGCCTTAAAATAAAAGCCACCCTAAAGTTATCTGTAGATAACTGTACAGATTTGATTTTAATTACTTTTGATATTTTTTTCATGTTTACATTGCCCAAATGTTAAGAAAACCTAACTTCAGGACAGTCACAACTCATTGACCTTATTGTAAAAGGTTTTAAGAGATAGTGTCAAGTTAGGTAGAAAATAACAATAAAACTTTATTTTATTGTTATTTTACATATTGTACATACCTGGTGGAGGTGCATAAGTGGGTGCTGAGTACTGTGCACTCGGGTAGTAGGGTGGCGGTACACCCAGCGCGTGGCCGAGCACCACGGGGGCGCCGGGCATGTTGGGTGGCGGCACCGGTTGTGGAGTTTGCTGTAATATGAAGAAACTACGTGTTTAGATTAGTGTTACTACACTTAATAATTATGACACTTATGAAAGTTAGATAAGCATCCCAACCATCTGGATGGATAGATAACAATAGCTAAAACCTTATGCTGGCTAAAAAAGTAAAGCACATCTTTATCCAGGATAGTCAGCATAAAGTATGATGACTGTATACTGCACATAGCAGGGTAGGCAGAGGGAACTTGCCCTTAAGACACTTGGTCCCAAATTAAGACACTTCTGTTTCCCACATTTCACTAATTTCTGGAGGTATTGCATATTATGTGGCAGAACTCAATGCTATACTTTGTTTTGTTACCACAGAATTGAACTCACAACCTGTTGCACGTTTCTGCCCCTGCATAACTACTGGCCTCTACTAACGTAATATAGTAAAATGTTAAAAATGTTTAAAACAACATAAATTACACTGAAGTACCCATACCTGATAATAATTATAATAGTTATGTGACTCAGCTTGATCGTGTATAGGCACTGTTATGAGGTTAGTGCGGGTTCCTCTAGGACGCTCTGTACTGGCATGAGCTATTGAGTGGGATCTAGGATCATTAGTACTTGTAGAAACCTGAAATAAAAAAAAGTATATATTAGAAAAGTTAGTGTAGGAAAAGATCATAAAGCTGAAAAAACATCTGTCAAACAATTTCAAATTATCTGGCAGTAAATATAATGTTTACAGGTTAAATATTTATATACTCATATTCAATATATTATAAATGACACAATGCCATTTACATTACATTACATTAACTAAAATTATTGGAAATGTAGGTTTTGTGGTAGAGAAAGACAATGTCTGACTCTGATGGGATGTGCAAGGGCTCTGCCTTGTTGAACAACAAGGCAGAGCCCTTGCACTATATTATCATTACTATAGAGATGTTTAAACAATTATTATATCCACATATGATAAGTGTAGCATTGGGTTCTGCCAGTATATTCCATGTCCAGAAAAATATAGTCGAAATTGGTGAATAGATAATATTAACACTACCAACCAACCAGAGCATGAAAATAAAAATATATTATTCCTCTAAGTGGGGCTTGAACAAATCAACAGTTAGATAACTTGTTAATTATTATTTACAGATATTGAGGCCATTTTCTGGCAAAGCCAGTGACTGTAAAACATTTGTCAGAACATAGGAAATGTAGTATCTAAACAATAAGATCCCTTTGCAGCCAAAATAAAACTTACAGATAAGGGCTTCACAATAGCCACGGATGCTGGTGGTGGTTCGGGTTCCTGTTTTTCTGTAGCACCTGAAGATACATGCCTGTGATTGATGTGTGCTTGGAGGTCTCTCTGAAATTAAAGAAAATATATAAAAAATATTACAATTGTTTTACTAAAAATATAGTTTTAAGAAAAATTATTAAAAAATCATGTATGTACAAATAATTAACCATTTATTTAATAAAAAAAATATAGGTTTGTTATTAATTATAATAATACAAACACAATATTTCCCATTAATAGTATCTAATATACATATATGTATACCTGTGATAAATAAGTTCTTCTACATCCAGTGTTTCCATATCTGGTTCCAGAATGAGTACACATGAAGACAGTACCGAGGCCTGTCTGTTCTACTCGTAGGACTTTCTCTCTGCATCTAGGACAATGTGTGTGATCAGCTCGAGCACAGGACAAACAGAAAACATGCTTACAGGGAATCTGAAAAATTTTAAATTTTATATAAATACTTTATAAATAATTACAAATAGTCAATATATAGCAAATAGCATTCATTACAAAAAATAATATAAGAAACAGAAAAAAGGAAAGAAAGTAGTTTTAAAATAATTAAACCCACAATCATTGCAATTACAAACAGTCAGTCACAATCTGCAACAATAGCTTAATTTTTTGAAGATCAATTATTACCATTCTACCATAAATAAGTATTGGTTTTGAGCAAATATCACAGCAGTATATCATAGGGTTGAGCACTTTTTCTCCAATGAGGGTCGCACGGTGACTCCAGTCTAGTCTCAGCATTGGCTCTGGAGGGCCTCTTTGCAATGTTGTGAATACAGGTGCTTCCAATTGGGAAATATCTGAAGGCACTTCCACTGTAAAACAAAATTAATTTAAAAGAGTAAAACTCAAATTTTACCTATGTTTATGGTACAAAAGGAATGTTACTAATAATATTAGTGTTTACTTCTTGTGCAAAATAATTTAGTTTTCGATATAACGCTAAAACCTTACATTTAGGTGGTTCAGTTGGCTCAGCTTCCTCTTTCGTATCCTCAGGCACTGAATCTTCTTGATCTTGAGTGGTTTCCTCTACAGAACATTCCTCTTCGTCAGACGACATCACTTTAGGGACCTTTTTCCCTCTTCCGCGACCCCTGCCTCGACCCCTACCCCGCCCACGACCACGGCCTCGCCCACGAGTATTTCTCTTCTCACCATTCATTTTAAATTCGTTGTGTGTTTATCGTAGATAATGATTAACAAATAACAAGATACGTTGACAGATAGGCTGTGAAGTTGGCGGTCTAACGAGGTGAAAGGAAAGCAAAATGTAAATGAAAAGTTGTGTATTTATAACAATTTGGTGTTATAATAGATGTTTAGAAATTTATACTGAGTTATGAAGTTGTAAAATGTATTACTTAGCTAACATATTTGCAACTTGTACCACTAGGCGCAAATATTATAAATGACATTTCGCTGCCATTTTGTCTATAACAGATTCATAATATTTATAGTTGTAAGTTGTAACTTGTACATAGTGCTGTATTATAGAATATAGTTAAATTTTCCCGTACTTAAATAATATATATAATGCTTAAAATTAATTAAAATCTTAGGAGTTATGTATACTTCAAAATGTTTATAAGTTTTTAATAATTATCTGTTATGGGAACGGGAATGTGTAAAAAGCAAATTTTATC
>FAPJ01025265.1:3100-15172 GCA_001485985.1 Heliconius ethilla aerotome | reverse complement strand
GGTGTGTAGCCTTAGCCTTAGCACTAGGTTTTCTCTGCAAAACACTTACTCTCTTCATCACATTTCAGGATAGGCAAGCTGAAGCTGAAAAAGTATAGAAGGAAGAGGGAACGTCATCTTAAGACACTCTGTTACCCACTTTCCACTGAATTCTGGAAGCATTACGTATTAAGTGGCGAAACTCGACGACGCGCAATGTCTCGTTTCCTATATTTTGTTTCCTCGAGTGGCAATCAAATCCACAACCCATCAGTCATACGTCCGCGCCTTGGCGCCTGGACTGGCCTCATATTTTGTTCATTTATCTATATATTTTAAGCGTTTTCGTATACATAAGCTACTACTTCAGCTAGAACGTAACTGTGTGCGGCTGTGCCTTTTTTGCGTGACAATGTTTTAGGACACAAGAACTGGTTATTACTATAAAGTACGCGAGGGGTTCACGTCGGTACGTACAATTACTTAAAGAAAAAATGTTACTTTTATAATACAGATATAACGGGTTAAAATCGACATACTTGTTGATGATTATTTCTCATTTTAATCAATTTAAAAGTATTTGTGGGTACGCTCGGGGGAAGCAAGTCTACTTTTCTACTTAAGGGAATATTAGCAAACATTTTTTTGTTAATATTCCCTTAAGTGGAAGATTCTGGGTTGAATTCCTACTCGAGGAAATGACATATCATATTTAATTGTTTCAAATGAAAAACGAGGTAATCTGCTTTCTGGCAAGCACAACGCAAATGCCTTCAGAATTCGGCGAAAAGTGGGAAACGAAAGTGTGTTAATGGGAACGGAGTGTCTTAACATTAGGTTCCCGGGTTCTCTTTGCCTACCCATGGGTACGCTGCGGGTATTCTGCATACTTTAAATATTATTTAATATTTTCAGACCTTAGTACCGCCATAAAAGGCGCTACGTTGGATTTGATATTCCACTTCACAATGTTCCTGATTATTTTGGGAAAATCGTATCTATTCGAATTAAAATAAACGTCTCGAAGCTACATCGCGTCTTAATATAAAGGTGATGATTGCAGGTTCGATTTCGTGAATGTTGATGGTTGAGGCTTAAATTATTATCATTTTTACGCTCTGATAAAAAGGCAGCGTAGAGTTACGCCACTAAGCACGCAATGTTTCGAAAATGGGCGGCTAAGTAGAAAGGAACAAGACGAAAAGCTATGTATTCGTAGGCTTGAGGTTTTCTTTATCATGTGAATAAAAAACATATGTAATATACTTTTTTAATTTTTAGTATACGAATAGTTGTAATATGGTTTTAGGAAGTATATAAATATGAATTATTTATATAATTTTAATAATCCGTTCTCTCCGTCTACTTCGCTAGGGATAAACCATGGAGATAAAACAAACAAAAATGTCAAATTGAATAGAGCTACTAAATGAAATGCCCAGTGATCACTCAAAACAAAATTTTGAAAAACACAAAAAACTAAACGCCACGTTCGTTCGTGCCGGAATAAATTAAAAATGATAATCAGCAAAAGCTTAATTCCACCGCCTCAAAACCGGCGTGTTCTTGGAAATTATAAAAAAAACGTATAAAATGTCCGCCGACAACGGTATCGCGAGATTTGCAAAAAATAACCATTAAGACTGAAATATAGGTTACAAGCCTTTACACGCTCTCTGTAAAAACAACGTAATTATTACCTTAAGAAAGAGCGAGATTATTATCGCTGCATTTTGAGTTATTATCAATAATGAGACAAAAAGTTACTTTATACTTTTTGTAATTAACCAATAATATAAATGTAAGGAATAAGACAAACTAAATATTAATTAATTTTCCAATTTATCGGCGACAAATAAAATTTTGTGCAAAAGTTGAGTAGTTTTAATAATTATTTCTTTAAATAATAATAAATAAATAGACTATTTCTTGAAAATAATAATAAACTAACAAAAAAAACATTACGAGTTATAATCGAAAAGATAATAATACAATTCTGAAAACAGTTCGGTGGTTGCGTGTCTAAACTATAAAATGTTACAACTATAATTCAAAAAAACACCGCACCCGTCGACCCTAACCCTTTCCCTTCACATAGTCTCAAACCCATACATTAGCGAAATTTGGGCTTTATATTCTTTTTTATGTGAGGGCAAGGAAAGTGTGGGGAAAGAAACGTAGAGGGGCCGCGGGGCGCTGGGCGGGGCGTTGCAGCTGCACCGTAGGGCTTCGCCCTGGCCCGACACGTTCAGTCGCGACGCGTACTCCACACCGTACGCTTCGCTGCGACTATCCGAACGCTAACGCAAACGCGAACGCGAGCGCGAGCGCGCCAATTTTGACATTGACATTTTAATTTATTTTTTATCTTTAATTATTTTTTTTATTTTATAGCCTGTGTTTTATGATGTTTTAAGTGAAGTTTATTGGCGGGTTAATGTGTGCGAGTGAGAAGGGGAATATGGAGAGTCCGGGCGAGGAAACGGGACGGAGCGCACCGGCCGCTCAGCCGAACGGCTCCAATAAGATAATCGGACGCAACGTGAATGGAACGAGTAAGTCACGATTAAACAAGTTTTTTTTGATATCAAAATATGTAAATAACGGGTAATTAACAAGCTGTCGAGATCTTTCCTTTTAAATAATTTTCAATGTAACTTGTTAGTGAGATGTGAAAGAAAATGCCGCATTACGCTTTTAATGATCAATTTTATACACCGTGTCTTAAATTTTATGGTGAGAATATACTTATAAGGTGTGGTTTAAGTGCAATCAACATAGCTATGTGCGCCAGTATGACACTAAATACAAAACACATAAGAATTTAATAACAGAGGTTTTATGAATTTTTTATACGGTTCTTAAATTACTCATGAGATGTAAGTAACTCTAGTTTGGTAATGAGCTTCTTCTTCTTCCGAGCAGGGTAGGCAGAGCTACTGTTAAGACACTCCGTTCTTTATTTTCCACCGAATTCTGGAGGCGCGTTGAGGGGTGAAACTTTTTTTTATGGAAAAGATAAGGCAAAAAGGTTACATGATGTATTTTAATATACTCACAAAATCTAGTCTTAATAAAAATAACAAAACTTCATGAAAACAATATATTTTTAGTATGATATTTTAAAGAAAAACAAAGTGATATAATATTAAACAAAACCTGTAATTCGTTTATTTCATTTATATCATAAATATTTATTTTTATAATGTCAGATTTAATAAAAAATATTTAACATTCGCTATAACTAAAATATATAAATTAAACTGCTTATTAAAAGTTTACGCGACAAATTGAAAACTCCTTTTGATTTTCCTATTGATAATATGTCATAAAGTTTTTACTTACGATAGCTTAATAAACAATAACTGTCGTTTGAAAATGCAATTAGTATTGCATGAATAAATTAAGATATTGCTTAGTTGTTTCGCGCACGCATTAATTAATACTTTCAATAAATTTAATTAAATAATTTTATGTTAAACATCATTAAAATAACTTAGATCGATTGAAGTTGACTTTCTTTTTGTCAGTTAACTGACGAATAGATTTCGTTCCTTACACATTCTAAGCCCAATTTTTTAGATATTGCGTGTTGAGTGGCGAAACTCAACGCCGCGAGTTTTCTTGCTACCAGAGCGAGCTTCCAAATTAAAACTTCGAAATCATCAGCTTTTAAATTGAACTTTTACCACAAATGGTTATAAAACCTACAACTATAGAATGTTTATCTGCATCTAATGACTATAGTAAGCCATTTACATATTTAACTTTTCAATAAAACCTTGTAAAAATAGGCATTGCTACGCTAAACACATATTGTATTGTAAACTTAAAAAAGTTTTACCTTAAAAAGGCAGCTATTAACATAATACCTAGTTTATGTATACTATAACAGTATTTATTAAGTATTTTATCTAAGATATTGTCTGTATACTAACTTGTTTTTTACATTAAATACCAAATTGGGATCGTATGAAGAAATCACTAATATGTGCAAGAAAATAGAATCGGCATTTAGCACCTTTACAAATTATGTCCGCTGTTGAGCCATCAATTACGAAATTCTTTATACAAGTATTTGTATAAATAATTTTTTTTTATTCGTCCACAGTAAAGGTCTTGATCGTAATGTATGCGGTTAATTAGACACGATTACCTATTTCATAAATTCACTTGGTTAGGCTGAATATTTTTTCATCTTTATTTTACTGTTATCTGTACCTAAACGAGTTTGTTTTTTTAATGTGGCACGCGTGTTTTTCTGTTTTGTTTATTAATCTATATTTCTATTCCTTTTTCAATTAATTGACTTACGGCGGAAAATGGAGAATGGAGCATCTTAACTAATGGAAGCGAAGCGATATAGGTCGCTCTGTTTCTGCTTAAATATGTCCTAAAAATAATAATATACAGATTATATTGCACTTAATTTTTCAAAGATACTTATACAAAATACTTATATAATGTTAATATATTATCAATGTAGATGTTGTTATTAAAAATGTACCTAAAATATTAAAATAATCTTCAACTCATTTATATAGAAAAAGAAAAAAACAAATATTATATAAATGTCCCTAGAGATAATTATGTCTAATTGTAAAGGTTGTTTAAGAAGCAGATAATAATAAAAATATGTATATGTTTATAATAAATATGTATAGTTCATGATTTAGAAAAAAGAAGACAAAATTCTAGATCACGTTAAAATAATATAAAAAAAAATTCACACTAAATCAAACTTAAATGAAATATATTATACAGATTAAAAATAAAATAATTGACAAGAAAATTTTAAAAAAAGAATAAATACAGAGTAATTACTATCCAGATACAATTCAGACAGATACAGATAATCATCATCACACTCATAATGTATAATGTACAGATAACAAATAAAACCTCATTCTCTGAACCAAACCACATCGATTGCAACAAATGAAAACGGTTTTTTTGTCGCCGCATTTCCTACAACAATCAGTGGACTTTTTTGCAAGCAATTCCGAATGATAAACATTACGCAAAAAGCTAACACGCCTCGGAGGTAAGACTTCGAAATGGCATCAAATGTTAATGATTGGAAGAGAATACAAATGAAAATAAGATTCTTTTATGACGACGTCGTGGTACGGTAGAAAAGCGATTGATTGTAAACGCAAACGTTCTGGGTTCAATTTAAATTATTTTCATTTCTCCGCTCTGGTACTGAGCGTGGCGATGAGTTGTGCCACTAAATATGCAGTATTTCTAAAATTAGGTGTAATACGGAATGTCTTAATAAAAGGTTCCCTCTGCAGGATACAGCGTGAAACTAAAAGAAGGTTTAATAGTTCCATAAATAAAAATAATAAGAATAATATAATTTATACATATTTCAAGCCTTAACACTATCTAAATAAGTAGGTATATACCACTTCCATATAAGTGTACTAAGGTAATTCAAAGAGAATTCACATCATATGTACCTACTGGGATTCGAAGCCGTTGGGGTAATTTGTGTTTTTCTGCGCCATCGGG
The DNA here is from genome assembly GCA_001485985.1 of Heliconius ethilla aerotome. Taxonomy (NCBI): domain Eukaryota; kingdom Metazoa; phylum Arthropoda; class Insecta; order Lepidoptera; family Nymphalidae; genus Heliconius; species Heliconius ethilla. Next base: position 9,676 of record FAPJ01025265.1, on the reverse strand, counting down.
GCCGCTTTGTCTTAACTTGAACTTTTTATGCCACTCTGTTTCTTAATGCAATGTGTGAGACATGTCTTGATCTATTGCTAATGTATTTGTATAGAGAAAGTTTTAAACATTTAAGTAACTAAGTATTTGTTTCACGCTGTATCCCAGGTATCGCAGCAGGGTAGGCAGAAGGAACTGGGGACCTAGTGTTAAGACTCCGTTCCCATTAAGACATTTCCGAGTTCCAATTTCCACCGAATTTCGGACGCATTGGATGTCAACGAAAGGCTTTGCCTCGATACCAGAGCGAAAAAATGAAAATGTTAAATATTTCATTTCCTTAGGCGGGATTTGAACCCACAACCTGTGGCGTTTACAGTCACGCGCTTGTGCTCCTGCACCACGATTGTACTAATTATTTGAGTATCATCATTATTACATATCAAGAATCGTTACCAAATATTAAAAAAATAATAATAAGGAGTAACTTAGTTAGAAAAAAGAAAGACGAAGGTATAATTTTCTAAAAATCGTCAAGTAGTTTTTACTTTTATCACAAGTTTCAAGACCAGTTGATACGAGTGCAGATGATAACAAAAACAAGAGTCTGTATGGAGGTCGGAAAAACCGTGGAAACGTTGGAAAAACGACACTCTCATGCCATAGCAAAAACTTGTAGTTGTATAGCGTTACTTCTATACTAGTTTTACATGTGGCGTTGCTTGGTAAATAAATATAATGGAAGAACTTGCAAAGTTTTTGGTTTAAATTATGTTATTTCATTAACATTAATATAAGGCTAAATGCAATTTAAGGCAGTCGGAAATAAGAAGAAAAATGTGTGAATTTTCATATATGTAGGTATGTACTTTTTCTTTCAATAGAACATTGAAGAAAATTTAATATAAATATATTCTGATGCATATATTTGTTTTACTTTTAATGATGACTAGTAGTCGGCCGTAACTTAAAAAACCCGTGTTTTCTCGTCTCCGTATTAATTTCGGGATATCCTTTTTAGAACCTTTCTAACCTACACGTCAAATGTAAATTTTCTAAGTCCAATTGTTTCATCTGTGCATTGTAAGTCGGTAACTCAGTAACGGAAGAATTTTATTAATAACCATAGAAGATTATAAATTAAATTTCATAAATAATAATATATAAACGCGACGATTGTATCGTAACAGTAGGTTCCTTTTGCCTACTCTGCTATATGCGAGATATAGCATGAAGCATATAAAATAAAAAAAATATTTACTGGCAACATTTTTAATCGATTTTATAATAAGAATATCTAAATACAAATACAAAAGGCAGGCACAACAAAAACAACGAAACGTATTTGTTGCCCCTTTATTGTTTCATACATAAATGGCAGCTACATAATTTTTTCTTACACTCACTGCATAATATTTTGCTGGCATTTGCAATTTTTTCGCGAATGAATAATACGTCTTGTAAAAAGTTTTATGTTAATTTAACTAAAAGAACTCGGGCCGTATAATAAGCTATAAAAGTGTAAGAAAAACGCCAAAGTAAAATGTGACCTCGTATAAGCCAAGAATGACATTGGTGTTCCGTACATTTTTTATAATACCGACAATTTTTTTATTTTTTACGCATTGAATGGTGCAACTCAACGCCACGCTTTGTCTCTATAACAATATCTGCTTAATAAATATATATATGTACTTATATATACATAATTAAATAGACAGAACGAAGTATCTTGATAGAATAGGTTCCCTTTGCGTACGTTGCACTTAAGCAGTTTTTTTTCAGATTCACGCTTTATCCCGCACAGCAGGGTATGCAGACGGAACCTAGAAACCTGGTGTTAAGTTCTCATTGAGACACTTTCGTTAAATAAAAAAAAAGTCCCGAAAACCTGGAGAATAATAATAACTTAAGACTAAAGCCTAGCCTAATCTTCATATAGCGTATTAATTATAAAAACGTAAGGTGATAAAAAAATATAATTATATTACAAAAAATAGTAAATTTTCTTATAGCACAAGTATTTCTATTAAGGTTGTGTGCGATACTTTTATGCAATATTTTTTGCGTCCAGACGGGAAGGAGCCATACGAGTTGTTAAGGGGACGTCTTGATATTGGTATTATAGTAGAATCTTTTCGTTTTAATATCTTTAATATATATTCATAAAAAAGTGTATGTTTTTTGTTTCTGTTTCACATGTTGTTTTTACTAAAACTGTAAAATAATAGATAAATACAAGTAAGTTGATTTAAGTTTTATTTATTATTCTCATTTTTGGTTAGGCCGAGAAATTCTATTTTAACAGCTTCCTCTGTAGCATTTATTTTCTCGTTTTATATAATTTGAAAAATAATATATTGGCTAAAATAAATCTAAGCTAATTCGTTAGCAGAAACAAAGAAACGCAGCCACAGAATAATAAGTTCATTCATTTAATTTGTAACAAGAAAAACAACAATAATTTTGAATATTTTAAAAATGCTATTCCACACTTAGGAAGAAAAAATACTAATTTAGAAAACATATATTTTTTTAACGTAACCGGATTTGAACCTGCGCCTTTTTATACGTTTCCTAAATAGGTAACAAACAATAAATGTAAGAAATGAAAAGATGCGAAGTTCTATACTTCGCCTTAACAAGAGTCAGACACCATAATCTACATATAATGCAGATTTCTTTAAATTTTTACGCCATGGCGCATGGCGTTATAACTTTGATAAGAAATATGTTTTATTAACAAGAAACGACTATATACGACGCCTTTGTGGCGCAGTTGGGACAAATTTATATGAATTTAATGGTTGCAGGTTCAAATTACATACTGAAATAATATATTGTAGAAGAATAGCTGTAAAAGTGTTTTTGTAAAATTACTGTTGTGTTTTCTAATATCTGTTTAGCAATAATGTCCTTATAAATAAAAATAATCAGAAAGTAAAAATTATATTAAAAAATATATTTAAAACAATATAAAAAAAATTAAACAAACTTTAGTACATTTCGAAACTATTATTAGTTATTGCATAATCTGTATTTTTTTTTTTTTAACTATACAAAACAAATTAGAATGAACGGCAAGGCAAAGATGCGCCTGCAAACAGTAAGACACTTGTGTTTTTTTTTCTTTTTTTTTTAACAAATCTCTTGTATAGTTTAAGTAACAATGGTTGTGTGTGAATATGCAAATCGTATTTAATTGTCTTGCGGGAGCTTTTTATTTGAGCCGCCCGTTGGGATCCGTCTTCAGTGATGCATCTGTCATTTCAAATATTAACGCGTCGTTTGCTGTGCATGAAAGGTTCGGTTCATCATGACTGGCATCACATCACTATTTTTTTTATTCTGTTTATCTTCACGCATCTACCGTATTCTTGTGGAAAAAGCAAAAACAATATAGTTTTTTATCACTCTTTTCTCCACAATATGCACAATTGTAGATATTGAATTTGGCGGAAAGTGGAGAACGGAGTGTTTTACCATTGGGTTGCGAGGTTCCCTCTGCCTACCCTCATATATGCGGGATACAATGTAGAGTTAAAAAAAGTCTATTGAGACTGGATTGAACAAAAAAGCTAAAATTAACTGATTACTGAGTCCAGTCAGGTTCATACCAAGAGCGCCGCGTTGGTTTCTTTAGACCACGGTACGATATTTTTTCAACTATTGTCCATATAATGAACGGTCATATCGGGAGTGCCAGGTTCGGTTCAGGCGTCCTCCTCGCCCTCAGTAATGACCGGCTGAATTTTCATGAGTAATATTTATAGTCTGTAATTATGTCGGTTGTGCCCTTTCCATATACACGGTGATATGACAAAAACTGTCGCCGACAGCACAAATATACCTTTATCGAATCGGTATTTTTTTTGCCGTTGTTAATTCCACACATAATGGTCCAGTCAAATGACCGGGCGGCAATAAGAAATCGCGGGAATTTCAGCGATGCCCGCGCAGTCTTTTAAGCGTGTTTTTTGTCCGGACGGGTTCGGGCGACGGCGGTTTTCGATGTTTTTTGCAAATCCCCGATGAAAACCGTAATGGCATTTTATCGTGCATAAGAGCGGGCGGAATCATTAATTATTTATAATAGGCGGCTAGCGCCGAATCGCGGCCGCCATGTTTATTTCGGTTGCATTGTCAATTTTTCGCGGCGACACTTTCGCGCGCTGTCATTCGTGAATTTTTTTCTGTCTAGGCATAGAATGCTGGGTTTTTGCTCTAACCAGCCAGCTTATAATAGCTCCAACTAGGTCGTGGCATTCATATGCCTACACGATATAAAAAAAATGTTATCTACATAATAACTGATGTTTAAGTCATTTTTTTTTCTTATATTTACTAAATAGTGCAGAGCAACTGTTCTAATTACGATGAATGCAGTTATGTCAACCCATAAAGACAAATTGATGTATTGACGTTTCGGAAAAAATATTGTACTGTTTCTGTTATTACCTGTCCTTAAAACAAATTAATTTATTAATATTACTAATGTCAAATAAAAACTAGATCAAATATAGCATAAAATTATTGTATAGGTATTTATAAGTGTAACGTAGTGTAAACAGCTAAATGGGACTAACATAATTTTATTTACGTAAAATATCAACTTTTTGTTCTACGACCATATATAGTTATCAACTCCTAAAGTCCATTCTGAAACGATAGTTTTTATATTGAAATTAAAATCATTAAATTTTTTACACATGACAGTAACATGAAATTTTATTTATTTAATGACGTTTTGTACTTTCAAAGTTTACATCGATATAAGGGAAAAATTGTTAAGTATTAATTTGCAATTAAAAATTATTATTCAAAAGTTTTTATTTCTGTGGATGTTCGTACCATTTTTTTGGATTTTATGGTATTTCAGTGCCCTTGTGCTTTATATAAAATTGTATAATTTTATTTTTTTTATAATACCAGTCCTTATAATGGCCATTGTCAGAATTTTAATGTCAATAACTAACGCATTAATAAAAAATATTTAACATTAGTATAAATAATTCTATAACATCGTCACTGTTCTTGTTTTTAATTGAACAATTTTTTTATTAAAAGTCATGATAAAAACTATTAACCCTTCTAAATTCTAGCGTCCACCCTGATTCGAACGGACAACTCGATCTAATCTCGGCTTGGCAGCTGCTTGGCAGATGTTACCTTTGACGGACAAGAAAAACTGACTGTCATATTAAAATACACCTTATCTTTATTATAACAAAGGTTAATTTTCATTTATTTGTGCTGTTATGTTAAGAAAAAAAAATTAAAAAGATCTTTCAAAATAGACTTTATCAAATGAAGTTAGAGTATAATATAGTTGATGCGATGTGATATGTAACGCAACATCCCTTTGTTACCTATATAGGGGTGCAAGGAAAAATTATTTTTATTCTAAAGCAGAAAAACTCACTTCTGTTCGTATGAAAAGGTAAAGGTCAATGGCCTTTTGACGCAAATATTGATATATTGACAGATCGCTTGACTCGTGACAGGTGAAAAGGTTTTGTTGTTTTGCTAATCTTATCTATGTCAATTTATAATTACATTTTTGCACTAAGTTAATTTTATTTATTTTTCTTTATGAGTTAACTCACAAGTTGGGTATAATTTATTCTAATAAATAGAAATGAGAGAGAGAGAGAGAAGTTAGTAATTTTAAAATTCACATAAGTAAATCGAAATTAAAAGGATTAGAAAGTAGTAGGTATAGTATAAATAAACCTATATTTTTTTCAATTTTTTTTTCCTTTTAAGGTGTAAAGTAATTAATAACCGTCGAAACCAAGGAAACCATTAACTTTCAATTTCTTATTAACTGCCATTCCTAACACATGTTTTGACTATCTGTTTGTCACGCTTTCTCTGGTCAATGAGCTTTAAATTATTAAACTTTTAACCCTTTGCCACCTGTTGTTCAAAAAAATGTTTGTGTCTATAGAAGGCTGTGTAATATCTATTTATGTATTGATACATTTGAAATTAATAAACATGTTATGTACATAATTTTATTAATTTAGAATTTAAAATAACCATGTTTTGGTCCAGTTATTCTTTTTTGTTAATTGTTTCCGGACTAATTTGAAAAATTTTCTAACGTATTCTCCTGTCGTAGGTACTTATTTTCGTAACAAATTAGAATTTTTTAGCTTCACGTTGTGTCCTGCACATAGCAGGTAGACAGAGAGAATCTGAGAACCTAGTGTTAAGACACTCCGTTCCCATTAAGGCACTTCGCTGCGCCGCCACGCCGCCCACTCTCCGCCGAACTCTGAAAGTATTGCGTGTTGAGAGGTAAAACAGAACACCGTGTTTTGCCTTGTCACCAGAACGAAGAAATGTTTAAATTAAATATTTTATTTCCTCGAGTAGGATCGAACCCATAACCTCTTGCGTCGCGGATAGTCGCCAGTTGTGCCCCTACGCCACGAATTGCCTCGATATCGAATTAAAATTAAGTAAATTTAAATTAAATGTCAAAACTTGTCGCTAATAATATTCTATTTTATTTAATCTAATACCTAAACTAAACATTATTACTTATATTTATTATTAGGTTTGTATAGTAGATTGATTGATTTCTCGAAA
>FAPJ01025261.1:7245-17611 GCA_001485985.1 Heliconius ethilla aerotome | reverse complement strand
TTTAAATAATATTGTTACATATTTCTTTATGTAATAATATTATTAATTTATTACATAATAGAGGCCGTCGTGGCACAGCGGCACAAGGGTGTGACTAACGGTTGTGGGTTCGATGGTCACTCGAGGAGGTGAAACATTTATTTACGTTTATATTTCCATTCCGTCGCTCTGGTGTCGAGGCAAAGCGCGGCGTTGAGTTCCGCCACTCATCACGCGATTGGCGAATGAAATGTCTTCTCACTAGATTCCTTCTGCTTACCTGATCTGATTCAGGGTAAAACTGAAAAATAAGTAAATATAATAAATAAACAGGTAAAATCCGCGCTCCCAGCTATCGACGACCGCGCTCCCCCGCTACGACCGCACGTTGCTCTTAAGCTGAAGAAGTGGCAGCGCGAGACCGACCGCAAGGAGCGCGTTGCGAGAGACAATTTTAGTCTTTTACAGCGACTGAATGCCATCATGAAGGTTAATAGACTTGATAACCATTGGGAGAAACCTTTGCCTAAGTAAGTTGCCATATAAAAATGTGATTATTGGTGCAAAAGTTCAGAAAAACTTCAGGGTGGCCACGATAATAAGTACAAAAATATTTTATTGAATATGGCCAAGTATCGCAGTATTTAGGTTTCCATACACAGAGTAACATCTGTCTAATATTTTTCTTTACACTTCACGCTTTATCCCGCACATAACAGGGTAGGGAATGCTAAGTTTGTTCTCTGATCGGCAGTTTCCACCAGAAGGTGGGTCAGTTCTACGACTCTGACAGTCTCCGACGTCGGCTGTCAGGGCGCCGTGAGAAGGTGCCAGCGCTGCCACCACTCGACACTCCACCTAAGTGCTATGCGTGTGATAGCAGAAGGAAAGCAAGGGATAGTTTTGGACTAGTTAAGTAGAAGTTCAACGTAATGAGATTCTTTTAATATGACGTAAGTTAGTCTAATAAACTACCAATTATTATTGAATAGTAGTATTTAAAATAATACTGTCACTCTTCATCTATCATGATTTTCCTTTTATGATTTTTAAAATAGAATAGTATACTGTTAGAGCATTTAGTTTACTAGAATCTAGTTGGCAATAAAAAAGTATAAATTAAAAGGTTATTTTTTAACAACATTTTTTATTAAGACAAATTTCAGTTTATCTTGTGGACTAAATGTTCGGCGATGGTTGTACATCATATTTCAATTGAATTAACACTCTGTTCTCTTGATAAGATTCTTTATGATTTAAGAGATATAATTTAAAACATTTTCTATATAGATAAATTTTGCACATATAAAATACTATTCAAATACTTACTTTTATTATTAACTATGTCTAAACAAAAGTTTCCTTAAAATTTGAATCAGTATTTTTTTATTAAATTCTATTGGAATTTACTAATTAATTTTGGATGTTACCATTTACAAATTAACAAGACTCACTCAACTAACGACAAAGAAAACCAAAAATAAATATAAAAAACGCTTTATTCACTAAGAAAAAAATATGTATTAGAAAGTAAAGTAAATCGCTACGTTATCCATTATTTTATTTATACAAGAACAATAAACGTGACATATAGATAAAAAAAATCACAATTTAAAAAAAAAATGAAATAGCGGGTAATAATGGACAGAATTTATTTAATATACTCAAATATATATATAGTTTACAAAGGGCTCAATGTCACAACTCAACTCCCAAGTCGATGGAAACATAAATACTATGTTATTTTATAAGCAGTGTACACTCTCGTACGCGGCACTTAAATTTAAAGCTTTCCTCGTCCTTCGTCCATCGTCTGTCAGTGAGTTTCGGGAGGTTTCGGAACATGTCGGGATGTGTCGGGAAATGTCTGCAGGTTTCGGGGGTTTCGGGAAATTGGTGAATGCCGACAGGTTTTGAACAATGTCGGGAGGTATCGGGGGATTTCAGGATTTTTCGGGTAATATTGGGATGTTTTGGGGGATATTGGCAGATTTCGGGATGCGTCTTGTCTCAGAACCGGAAGGCGTCGTGATGCGCGGGTGCAGGCTCGAAGGTGAAGCCCTGGTCGGCGGCGGCGGGGACCAGCGTGACGTCCTCCTCCTCGGCGGCGAAGTACTGCTCGATGATGTCATAGGCCATCTTGTATATCTCGACCTTCTCATGCCCCTGCAGCTCCTCGATCTTGTCGATGCCGCCGCACTCCTCGATCATATTGGCGACCTGCTCTGCGTTGTCGCCCGCCATCTTCAGCATGTTGCTCAGCCCGTCGAGCACCACCTGTAATTACACCACCATTGGACAGCATTAGCGGACAGGAATATATATTACTGTTGAGGGAAATGTGTTGTTAATGCTTGAAAATACTAAGTAAATTTTGTCGTATATAATGCTGTAATAAGTTGCCGTTTTAATTCATAGGTTATAATTTATAAATGAAAATGTTGAGAGTGGTTTATTAATATGAGCCTTAGTGACTAATTTAGAGGAAGTCAGTTCTTTGTTTTGTGTTGAATGTCACTATTTTCCTAAAGTATGTTAAGATATAAAGAATCCTTAAAATGACAGAAAAAAATATGATTGTAAAAGATAATAGACAAATTGGTAAAAAACACTTTTGAAATTGAAAAGAAAGCAACAAAGACTATATAAACCTTAAGTTTAAAAAAAAAGTACACAATGTAAAAAAAAAAATAAACACCATTACACTCACATTAATAACCTGCGTATCCTTGCAAGCTAACAAATTACAAAACGGAGGTATGACACCGCATTGTATGAGCGCCGCCACCTGCTCGCGAGTGCCGCTGATGCTCAGATTGGAGACCGCCCAGGCCGCCTCTTTCTGTGTCTGGAACTCTCCTTTGCTGAGGTTCTCCACTATTTTGGGTAAAAGTCCAGCGTCAATGACTGCTTGGACTTGTTGCTTGTTGCCTGCTGTTATGTTTGATAAGAACCAAACGGCTTCTTTGCAGATTTTCTCTTTCTGTATACGATAAATTAAATAATAATAAATTTATAATTAATATGCATATACACAAAATTAATTAATTTCTATACAAAAATATATATAATGTAATGTAATTTTAAAAATTACTCAATGAAGCGAGTGGCTACATCCTGGTACATGCAGAATATTGACTGAAGTTAAAAGAATATTACCTAATTCTCATTATCTTTATGTCATAGTGGAGCTTTGACTGTAAACACTGGTTGTGTATCTTATATATACTAAAGGGAATAAATTATTTACATTTCAACACTCTGGTAACACAAGAGTGGCTTTGAGCTCCACCTCTTGTTACATATTGTTTTTCCTATTGCGGCTGACAACCAAGTGTCTTGACACTAACTCTCTTCCATTTCAGTTATATGCGAAATAAAGAATGAAATATAAGAAAATAAATAATATTTTCCTAGACTTATACTTTACTAGCGACATGCGGCTTCGCCCGCTTGTCATATACAATTATTTATTTTCTCATCTGAATTACTTTCCTGATCTGATAACATTATCATTATGATAACAATATCCATACATTGACAGCTAAATTCAATTCAAAAAACATTTTGTACATGAAATTGACTTATGTAATAAATTGCCTCGATTGTTTCAATTATGACTACATTCTAATAACATTAACTTATAACATCATTATTATTATATGTAAGAGTAAATTTAACTTCAAGTTATAATTTCCCCATTTATAAAAAATTCAAAATGTTTATTTTTTTATTCAAATAACATGAAAACAAAAGCAAAACAAATATTGTTAAATTTTAATGAGTACAGTTCAGTAGTTACAACTTACTTTCTAATTCAAATTATATATTTCTCTTTCTGCACAAATAGTATATGTGAATGTAGTTATTTATATATTTGTGAATATTATATTTTATAATGCAATTTTTGTCGTAACTAAACTGTACAACTTTGAGGTCATTATAACGCAAAAAAAACTATGTCTGAACCCACGCTGATTGCAGGTTCGATCCACATTTGGACTATTTATCATATCATTCCAGTAAATTCGGGCAGAGAGCAGAGATCCTGTTCTCTTAACTGGTTGGAGGTTTTCTGGATAGAGCGTGAAGCTCATGATGTTAGTATACATATACATAGTATACACAATACGTGTACGTACGGGGTGCGATAGCAGCGAGGGGAAGTGCGAGAGCGCGTCGCAGTTGAGCACCACCTGCGTCTGCTCGTCCGTGCCCGTCACTATGTTGCCCACGGCGCGCAACGCCGCCGTTTGCGTTTTCACCTGAAAAAAGACAAATATTAATTATAATAATAAATTGAGGCCAGTTGTGGTGCAGGAGCACAAACACGCGTTTGTAAACGCAGGTTGTCGGTTCGATTCCTACTTGAGGAAATGAAATATTTCCTATTTTCAATTTCTCTCTCTGGCAACAAAACAAAACGCGGCAAAAGTTCTGGTTCTCAATACTCAATGCCACTATGATTCGGCGGAAAGTGGTAAACGGAATTATTTTAATTAATGAGAATGGAGTGTCTTAACATTGGAGCCAAGGTTTCCTCTGCCTACTATGGTAGATGTGGGTTACAGCATAAAGCTAAAAAAACAGCAAATATTGTGTATATAAATAAAAAGTTACCTCCTTGTGTGACAGTAGTGGTATCAATTTAGGCACAATACCAGAGTCTATGACCATTTGTATTTGTTCATTGCCACCGTCCGTCAGATAGCTTATTGCCCAAACTGTGTCTACTAATATCTGAAATTAATATATAATTATCTTATTAAAATTCATTAAATAATGATTTACAAACAAAAGTAAAGTAAAGACAAGGAAAAATTCTAAATATGAACCAGGAATAAATAATTGAATGAAATATAAATTATATTTTGTCATAAAATTATTGTATGAGACCATATCTGAAACTTGAGCCATCTAAACCATTGTAAACAAGAATGATCAAACTATTCATAATTGACTGAGCAATTAATGAACATACATACAAAAACAGTTGAATTGATACTCTTCCTTTTTGAAGTTGGTTAAAAACAATGAGAGATATTTTGCAACTGCCAACATGTTAGTTATAAGTGATGAAAATATGCCAATTTCCTTGGTACTTATTCTACTCAAAATAAAAAACTACATTTCTTAATTTATTTTAAGAAACTTCCTATACTTAAAAAAACAATAAAAATTTGATGACTAATATCACCCCAGTCTTCTTTTTTAACTTTGCAGAGACTTAAAGAAGGAACTTAATATTGTATTTTGCCTCACAAAGCAAAGAAATATTTGTATTTAAATATGAATGCCTAACTAACCAAAACATCCAAAAGTTTAATTAAGATAAGAGCAGATTGAAAAACAACACCCACTATTAAAGAAATACTAAAATTATCTCCACATATGCTAATAAAATTTGTAGCTCATATTTCTTTATATATATTCAGAGAAATATAATACTACACCAACAACCTTAGAAGGCCATAAGCCCTCAGAGCATTTTAATACAATAGTGTCCTAAGGGATTCTGTTTCATTGCCTCATACAAAGACCAGTCTTTGGCAATATACAAATGCAAAACCAGTTTTTTTGTGATCTTTAAAAATCTGGTCTGGTTCTCCCTGGCTACCCCACTAATTGGTAAATATGTTGAATAAATACAGTATATATTATAAATAAAATATATGATAAAAAAACAGCTTCAAAACAGTAGAAAAAAATATCTGATAAGATAATTTTTGAGATGTTGCATATTCTACCAGAGCAAATGAAGACAATTTAGTTATAATTATTTAGCAATATTGAATTGAACACAAACATTACATTTATATGGGTCAGACACTGTTCTACTATACCGCAATGGCCTCAAAAAAATAAATATTATATTTAAATTTGGATATGAAACAGAATATAAAAACAATTAAAGGAAACAGGCAGTATTGTTGTGAACAACATGAGTCATAGTCATTTCTTTGACTTTATATGTATGTTTATACAATTTCACATTAAATAGCTAATAATGTTGATATTAATCATCATAATATAACAATTCTTTGTATGTAATTTAAAAATTTAGGAAAAATCTTAACATTCTGTATAAGGTGCTAATACATGTATCTGAAACAGATATATAACTCCATGTCGTACCCCCATATTGCATGGTAGTCAAAGAGAATCCAGTGTTAAGATATGAATGTTCTCCTAGTTCCTTTTCTTTTTTCTTAAGAAAAACAAGAAACTGAGCAACACCATTGCTGTTTATATAAATATAATAATATAAAGATAAACAATGTATAAGTTATTTTGTTGAAATTGTATCTATAATTACCAAATTATATCAAATATCAATCATAAATTCATAATTTAGATTTCAAGAGTAATTGTAATTAGTAAATATACTTACATTAGTGTCTGTGTGTGTAATGAGCACATTAAGCGCTGGTAAAATTTCCTTAATAGTCTTGACGGGTGGTGGTGGGTCCTTACTTCTACAGAGGTTCACAATCACCCATGTTACGTTACGGAGGAACGGGATGGGAATTTCTGGCTTTATAAAACTCAAAAGTGGCTTTACAACCCCCAGTTCTACCACAAAGTCTCGCAATACAGGACCATCTCCAATTATGTTACCCAGGGCCCACACTGCTTGCTCGCAAACGTTCTCATGCGGCGACATGAGCAATGAGAGGAACAGTGGCACAGCTCCCGCGTGAACCACTTTGTTAGTCTGTGCGGATGTTCCTGACGCTATATTCGTGAGGGCCCATGCAGCCTCAAATTGTAACGTCGGGTTGTCCGCCCTTGAAAGGCACTGAACGAGTATAGGTAGTATTCCAGTCTTTATCAATTCATCTATTGGCGGATTCTTATCTGAGGATAATAACTTTCTACATTGCTGCACGGCTGACAGTTGATCTTCAGGGTTTTCTACATTAGCGGCTTTCATCACCAACTCTTGGAGGTCTGTCGTGGCCAAGGCCCTGTCTGCGTCATCTTCGTCTGTAGAATAACTAACGGGCACATTGCGTCGTTTTTGTAGAGTTTCTTCCCGTTTATTCTTCCTCAGCTCGACTGTCACTTCGTTCCTCCGCCTGCGCATTTCCTAAAATAAACCATCCAAGCCCATTATCAAAACAAATCGACATTTTTATACCATCGAATGCGTACGAATAGCTTTTATTTATATACTCACATCGACATCTTTGCCTGTATTCTTGAAAACATGCATGCGGTGTTTCATTTGGTCAGTCGCCATTTTATTGTCGCGGTCGTGGTGGCCAAACGTTTATACGTAATACACAATGAAATAAAGAAATTGTTTAAAAGAATAATACAATTAACTAATCGGACATGTTTCAACACCAACGGCACTATATGCGTTGCTGATTCATTAACCTCCACAGAATATTCTACAACGAAACGGTACGTTTTCTTCCCACCTTCTTGGATTCTTTCTTTTTTAATGGCATAGGCTATATAGAATAAAGGCTATTCCTTTTTTGTTTTTAGTGTTTGTCTATGGTTGTTTACAGATTAAAAAGAGATAAGATATTAGTGTAACAAAAAACTATTGTCAATAATATTGTGTGTGTGCCGGCCGGTTTGTCAATATTATTGTATATTTCTAGAAATCTTGCTTTTATTTTGCCAAGACAATATCAGGGAGTACCTCCACCAGATATTGTCATCGGGTTATTGCCAATAATGTCAATAATGAATGCCGCACCCAGCAGAGTAGGCAGAGGGAACCTAGTATTAAGACGCCCATTTTCCACGAATCTGAATTCTGATAGCCGACACATAGTGAAGAAGTCAAAATAAAAAAAATCATTTCCTCGAGCGGGAATCAAATCCATAACCTGTCGCGTTTACAGACTCACACTTTGTGCCCCTGGACCAGGAATGGCAATTGTTTTAGTTCATTAATATGGAAATAATAATAATATGGAAATGATTAAACTCATTTTTTTTCTCATCCAGTCTTAGATCAACAATATTATTTTTAATTTATTTAATTATTTTTTATATTGTGTAGTTGTGTAATATTATAAATTAAAAATTATAAATCACAATAATTAAACTGTACCGTATCGTACGTCGTGTTTTTAGTTACCGGTACCAATGATAAAATATTACTTATAATTTTTGTAACTGGCAATTCATTCGTATAACGGTCAACATTTATTCGCTGCGCGAGATTGCGGATCGATCAAATAATTACCGGAAAAAAGCAATCTGCAGGCGTTTGCACTTTAAACTTGTATTCATATCTTAATAATAAATATTACTAAAATTATCCACAATGACGGTTTTAACAAAGCCCAGCGCTATAATAAAAAAGCCAGAGATAACAAATACGCCTTTAGTCGAGAAAGGCGTTAATGATGAGGTGAGTATTACTTAAAACACAACTATTTCGATTTAATTAATATTTAAACTATATGCGCCTTTCAAATTTTGTATTATTTAACTATTTGTTTGTCAATTTTATCAGTTTTTGTTTTTACTATAATTAAATTCTAATACGCAGTAGATATCCGTATAGGAATAAAATCAATATTTTCAACAAAATTTCCTGAGCTGTTCTACAGCTGCGCAGATTTATTATTGATGGAAATAAAGATGGTGCAGGCATTAAAATATATAAATACTTCAATGGAATCTAAAAATGGCTTGGGAATATGATAATAAAAAAACATAATTAATTCTTGCTTTTATTTGTTTTCGTAAACACGCAATCAGTAATTGTGCGCATTGCTGTATGCGGTTGATGTTTTTGTTATCTTTTCCTCATTTATGTTTAATACTACTTGAAATATAATTTGAGTACATTTTATAACATTTATTATTTATCATACATAACATAACTATATATACAACCAATAGTTGCATAATGTAACACTCATTCTATCTTTTAAATTATACATAAGATATTGTAAACTTTGTTAAAATATCATTATTATAAATGTTTTTAAATGTTAAAATGAAAAAGGTATTAAAAGGGTATCATATTTAATTTAGGAAAAGATTGAAATACATGCAGCAGAGTTTCCAAAGAGATCCTCAAGGGGGATGGTATGTCTGTCCCTCACAGCTTTCTTGCTGGCCATTGTGGGATTCTCAACAGGCTTGGTCCTGTGCAAGCACATGCTGAGGACTACTAACCGTCGCTACCAGGGATTCTGCTCTATTGTTATTCCTAATGATATAAGAGAGGTATGCTAATGATCATTCAAAATTTCTATAGTTTATTTTATATCTTTCTAAAAAGTAAGAGCAGGCAGAGAGAAACTACTGTTAAAACATAATGTCCTCCGAGTTCTATAGATTATTTGTGAATAAACAAATAAACTACTATTCAAATAAAATATACATTTTATTTAAATATAAATTTATTTATTGATTGGATTAAAATACAATGAATAAATAATTTTTATTTTATTGATCATTCACCTGATAGCAAAGTTGTTTGTGAAATCCAGTAAATAATAATTTGATATGTAAATTAGAGTTTTGGAATTTCAAATAGAAGTTCCTACGAAGTATAGTATATTATGAGGCATAGTCGTGCACTCACGGGGTAGTCGTGGCGCAGGTGCACAAAGTGTGATGGTAAACGCGACTGGTTGTGGATTCAATCTCCATTCGAGGAATTAAATATTTATTTAAATTTATATTTTCATTTCTTTGTTCTGGTGATGAGCCAAAATTTCTGCCTGGATACAGCGTGAAGCTGATTTATTTAGTACATAAAAATTTCCTGTTTGCTACTCCTCCCATAAACGGGATGTGAATAATTTCTCATTGCTGCCAAGATAACTTATTAAAGTTAAAAACAAAGATAACTTATTAAAGTTAAAAACACGACTGTGGGTTCGATTCCCACTCGGGGGAATGAACGATTGAATTCTTTCATTTCCTTGCTCTTGTAACGCAAATCGCGGCGTTGATTTGCGCCACGCAATACCTCGAAAATTTGACGATAAATGGGGAACGGAAGTGTATTAATGGGGAGCGGAGTGTTTTAACGCTAGGTTCCCTTTGTGTAAACTAAATGTATATATATGTGTATATAACTATGCGTGGGATACATACAGCGTGAAGCTAAAAAATAAATATCATTATACTATATCAATACAACAATAACAACAAAATTATAATTAAAAACAATTTCAGCTGGAAAACAACCACGTGGAACCCCATTTCCGTGTTCTCCCCCTCCAATGGTCTCACGACGTGGAGGTGATTGCCACGGGCGACGAGGACTCGAGCGATGAGTTCGTGAATGCTCTACGCGAGGAGTTAGATATAGGTGACATGGTGGAGAAGATATCTGTACTGAATAATGGACATCGGGTGGATTTTGTGCACGATTTCAATGATAATACCACTTGTGAGT
>FAPJ01025226.1:0-10098 GCA_001485985.1 Heliconius ethilla aerotome | reverse complement strand
GGCTCGTTGGTCTAGGGGTATGATTCTCGCTTTGGGTGCGAGAGGTCCCGGGTTCAAATCCCGGACGAGCCCAGTTTTTTTATTTTCTTTTGAATGGATTTATGTCACATGATACAATTTTTTTAAATATATTTTTTAAATAATTAAAGAAAAAATTGATAATATGATATTATATTAGAAATGTGTCCGATACGTGTTTGACAATAAAATAGATAATTTATCAGTTATTTTACAATATTTCTAAAATTTCCTGTTAATTCTTATCCATTACGACTGGAAATGAAGGAAACCTGGAAACACTATGTTAAGATACTCTGTTCCCATTCCGATCACTTTCTGCTAAATACTGAAAGCATTGCGCGTTGAGTGGCGCAACTCTACGCCGCGTTTTGCCTCGGTACAGAAGCGAGGAAATGAAAATGTATTTAACATTTTCATTTCACTTTCTCAACTGAAAATCGAACCCACAACCTTCGCACGCTTGTGCCCCGGCGCTATGACTGACCTGAAGGATTGTAAAAAATACAAAACAAATTAAGATTTGTAACTACCTACTAAGGTAGGTACTTACTATTACTACTTCTAAGACCATTAAAGAGTAACAACGTTCTAATAACGATAGAAACAACGTAAAACATACATCTTATATATACATAGATATATAGGTATTTACATACATTTACTACAGTATTTTTTCAATTAGCCCACTTTTCTGTCTTTGAAATAATTAATTTCATTTGTGGTGTGGCTTCAGGGAATAATGAATTGCAAACATATAGCAATCAATGATTAGATCCCACGAGATGGTTCGCGGAGACACGATTCAATTTAATGTACAAAGCACGTTCGACCTACTGGCTGTGGGACATCCTTGTACAAGATATTACTTATTAACTACTGAGTTTTATCCTTATCATATTAGATTATAAATTAAAATGGTTTTAGATAGTAGATTGACCTATAAATTTCTATTCTTTACTTAAACTGAATATATTACAAATAGAAATTACATTACGTGTAATATTTTCGCCAATTTTTTCTAAATTAATAAAATTAAAAGTATGGTTATAAACCATACTTTTACGATCCCCTGTGACAGTAAAATTGATAGTGTAGTAAAGTTATTATTAAAGTGATAATCTATACAACTTTATTTTAATCACTTCTCATAGATATCTTTATTCATATACAAATATTTACGGTACTGAATCTCAAACTTAAATATTATTAATATATTTTGTTAACACAAATTCTTATTTTAATTTCATCTTACAACTTTTCTTTAATTTAGTGAATTTATTAATCAGAATTTAAATATTTCTCTGAACGTGAATTGAATCTATAATTATGGCGGTCATACAAAGTCCTCGACTTCCATTTTTAATAAACTTTAATATATTAAAATAATGAAATTCAAGAACATAATATAAGCAGCCGTCCTTTTCAGCTACCTAGTGAGCTTCAGTTTATACTTTATAGCACATTTCATACAATGGTTCTTATAGAAGTGAAACTGTAGAATAGAACTGCCGAGACGTCTGCAGAAGGATAATTTACCTTTTAAGTTCTTCGCACGTTTTCTTCCTATTATCAAAGAGTCTATGCTTGCGAGATGGGAAAAGCTTTAGGATGTAGATACCTCTTTAGGAACTAAATATTCTTTTACATATGCCATGCTACTATACTCTAGCTAGCTTACATTTAGTGTTCAAATACAGCTTTTCTGTTAATTCTCTTTAAATATTATCATTTACATTCTCTCATGTTCATTTCCCGTGTTAGTGTCAAGAGTGAATTGATTGGTGGGGCTCAACGCCGCCCTTTATCTTCTAGGGCGAAGAGATAAATGTAATTATTTTCCTGAGTGGATATCGAACCCACAAGTTTGCTACTGGGTCACAACGTCATCTGCTTATAAACTATAATTTATGTTCACAACAAATTATTTCATTCATTCTTATCTTTGTTCGTTAGCAATTGTTGATATCATTGTAGTAGACAGACAGCTTATGAAGTGATCAAAGAATCCATTCTCAGCTCTCGGCCCACTGTTAGTGCCTCAATGTTGTATGACGGAGCCTAACGGTGCTCTAATCCACCAAATATAATTTTAACTCCCTCTATTACACGATAGATGGCACTGCTATGAATTTTATACAAGTATATACTTTAAATAAAATCTTTTACCAGTAGGTTATTTTTATATAATTATTTCCGTATAGTAAAATATCAAAGTAGAAAAAAAAAATAGTTTCATATTAATTTATATAAAATACGAATTATGTTTTACAATGTTCTATTATACTCGAATAGATACATAAATCTTTTTTCAACAAAGTGAAATGTGGCTCGTTGGTCTAGGGGTATGATTTTCGCTTAGGGTGCGAGAGGTCCCGGGTTCAAATCCCGGACGAGCCCAAACTCTTTTTTATTAAATAAATATTTTTTGATCATTTACAATAACAGAATGATTTCTACAGAGAAATTTCTACTTAATTTACTTATATTACTGGATT
Source organism: Heliconius ethilla aerotome (assembly GCA_001485985.1). Taxonomy (NCBI): domain Eukaryota; kingdom Metazoa; phylum Arthropoda; class Insecta; order Lepidoptera; family Nymphalidae; genus Heliconius; species Heliconius ethilla. The sequence goes on along the minus strand of FAPJ01025226.1, from coordinate 7,582 downwards.
TATATATTCTCAAATATGTTATTATTTCAAATGTTATAATATCAATATTAACTCTACACAGAGTCTTCTTTGATAGCTAGCTTCTGTAAATAAATGAGGAAAGCAAGACGGTATATCGCCCTTTCTCCGCGACCATTTCCCCCGGCAGGCTGGGAATAATTAAAGAGCGTGCAGCCCTAGCTTGCACTGGCCCTAGCTCAAATGTCTCCACAAAGGGAACTGAATGCGCCGCGGGTGAAAAGGATTGCCCGCTATTTACCCAGCGCTCTCCTTGCTCGAATTCACGGCTCGGAAAATTTTTAAATCCTTGTAAACTGACGCGGAAACTTCGAGGTGGTTCGAGATTAAAAATGTGCTTTGAAAATTGAAAACATTCGTTTCTCTCTGAATCGACTTTTATACGTTTGTATTTAAGTCACTTTGAGAAGCATTTTTTTTATATTTTTAAAATTGTTATATATTTTTTTAAATATTATAAATTAAAATAGATTTTCTCACAGTTAAAAAAGTCCAAATGATTTGTCAAACATATATTAAATTATTAATACATATATATTCAAAACAACACCTATGTTGTTATGTATAAATAAAAATTGTACTTTTGAAATAGACACACATTTTTTTTTAAATGTTAATTTTACCTACATACCATCTAAGAGTACATGCCACTACTTCTATTTTCACCTAATATTGTCTGCGTATAAAATCAAGATTTGTCGAATAGAATATATTTGGTAAACAGATTTCTAGTTTTCTGCGTCGTATACCTGGCGACGGATATAAACACGGCCCCCGGGAGCCGCGACATATATTTACTACGGCGAATCTCATTACGTCGAGTGCAGTATTTGCCTGGTCCGTGTAATCACAGTTTTTCGACTGCGCCAATACATTAGATTCTCTCATGTTCATTCTTTTTAAATATTTTTCAATCTATACCTATTCCTTATGTATGGACAGCCTCAACGTTTATTTTGTATTAAATATTGGTTTTAGTTAAATTATTTAAATATTGCTCGAGCAATTAAAAACAACATTTTGTAGATGAAAAGATACCATTTTATTTACATAGGTATGTACCGTCGGGCCGTTTTGTCCGGGTTCATTGCATCATTTTGTCGCTTTGCGAATACGTAATTACGCCAAAATAATTTAGAACATTTACTACATATTTCGCGTCCTTTATAAATTCAAATGAGTTTAGTGGACTTGGACCTGGGCTCACTGTAGGTAACCCTGATTTTATAATGCCGAACGTTATACATGTATAATGGCATATAAGCTAGTAGTGAAATGATTTATTTTATTAGCCGTTTTCCAGAGCACGGAACATTTGCGACGCACCCAACTTGACGCCTGTAAATGCCACTGCCATGAACTTTAGATGGACACTGATATTATTTCAGTCGCAAAATAGATGTTATACATTGAAATATAACAAAATTATGGCAATATTTTGTAAAATTTAGCATTTTGAATGAAAGTTGCAATAAGAATATAAATCGGTACCTAAAATAAAGAGAAACACACATTACATTCGTTATAAGAATTTGGCGAGAGTTAATATAAAATTCAATAATTGAGTAATAAAATAATAATATAAAATATATTATTTATATAATATAAAAATAAAGCAAAGTTATAAATCGTTATTTATAGAGATATATCTCGAGAATATATCGAGCGTTATCAACCCGCCCTCCTCGTTGAAACACGCTGGAACAGTCGGACGGGGGAGGTTCAAAAATAATGCTCTAACGCTTCCTTATAAAAGTACCCATTTTTATATAACTTACGGCTTTGTAGTCCTGCCGCTTTGTTTTTATTGCTGCATAAAATATTGTTCCGAATGTAGAGTAGCTATTTGTAATGTTTTAATATTGTTTGGAATTTAATATGAAACTACTTCGTTTTATAAATTTAATTTTAAAAATAACTGAAAGGTATTCAGTCGATGTAATTCCATATTTTTCCATTATTTCTATATATATTTTTTATATATTAAAGTAATGGTTCTCTGAAAGATAAAACAATTTACAAATATATATTTTCCAATATTATGCAAACACGCGATAAGGTACTGTGTAATTATTGTAAAATATGTGACGGTCCTATCAATATACTTACTAACTTTAGCAACTGGCTTGCGACTTCGTCCGCTTGAAAGTGGTATAACTTTTTTATTTATGAAACAATTGAAATAAAAAACACTACATGATAAAATGGGTATGGTGAACTTACAATACAATAGTTTACTGTATTTATATAGGTTAAGTCGTTTCTGAGATTAGCGTGCACAAACGCACAGACAAATAGGCAAGCCGACAAAATCATTGTTTTGGGTTATATTACCTTGATAAATGCTAATAATATGTTTTCTCAAATATCTTCCATGTACAGACACCGATCAATTACATTTTTATTATATGTATAGATTATAAACAAAATATACCTATGATATAATTTACTCTACATACATTTAAATACACGTAATCTTTTTAAAAAATATCGAAATATATAAAACTAAATGATACTGAAGATCGGCCTTCAAAGTCAAGTATCTTATTTTAATGTTCTACATAAATAAATAGCTGGCGCCCGAAAGAGGTCAATTGGACATTCATTTGCAGTTATAGTGTATTAGTCTTGACGCTGGAGCACAGTCTGACTGTAATGTGTGGGTTAGGGGTTCGATTACCACTAAAATATTTAATTTCCTCGCTTCTGGTGTCGAGGCGCGACGTTAAGTTCCGCCGCTCAACACGCAATGCCTCCAGAATTCGGCGAAAAATGGGGAATAGACTGTATTAACACTGGGTTCCGTCTGCCTTGCTGTGTGCGGTATATAGCGTGAAGTTTATTATAGATACACTAAAATTTTGTGATAGGTTAAACTAATTACAAGTAAGTTGCCGAGACTATCCTTTATTACTACTACATGTAGTAAGGACAGGATAAGGACTCTTAAAGTGAAACTAGCATCTAAGACAAGCTTTTAGCTTTTTGTCATGTTTTTATCTGTAAACATTATGTATTTTATATTCTTTATTTTTCTAGAGGGTAAGGTCGATTTAAACTATTAACTTTTCAACTGCGTTTTTCAGTTTAATAATTATTTTGGGAAATAAAATAAATAAAAGCTCTTGTAGAATTATACTTTAATGATTAAAACAAAACTTACATAGAACATCACAATTATGCTTCGCAAACAATCTAGATGTTGAGATTCAAGAATTATACAAATTTATATAAAAAGCAAATTTTCTATGGATAATGGCTTTCAATTGTATCGAACGTATTTGCTAGCTATGGTAAATAATATGAATATAAATAAAAAAATAACCTCTTCATGGCAAAGAATTTGTCATAAAAATAAAGGTAAAATACAGTTTTTTGGGATACCACGTCATACGCACTCACTTATTCGCAAGCCATAATACATCAAGCATTTATTATAATTCATTGATATATGATATAACAAGATTTTTGAAGTAAATATAAGTAATTGGTTTCTTACATACAAATTTATTTTTAAACAAGAGCCGTAGCGGGTATGACATCAGCTAACAGCAATGTGAGTTTAAATTTTATGAACGTGACATTGGTGAAGTAAATTGTGCTCTTGCACCTATAAAATCTTTATTACAGGAGGTAAATCTATGAGTAATTTTACAATAAATTTCATAAGCAATATTCAATATTTTGAACTAGCTGCCAAAACTTTCGGGGTACACTATTATAAATTTCTTGATTTTAGTCGTTTTTACATTCCATTTCGACGCCTTACAAGGATAGTAACGAAGTGCTACAGTCTAAAACACCCAGACACTTCTGGGATTTCAGCAATCTATGTAGATCTCGTTATATCTGATATATCAATGCATTGGGAATACATTTGGAGGATAATTTATGTATTAATTCTAATTCTTATGCAATAATGTTATACTAGGTGGGATATTGATCTTTACAAATATATATGTATTGTTAATGAGATTCTATATGTTTCCAAATAAATAAAAGATCACACAAAAATTTTATTAACTCTAGGGACACGTGACATATAAAATTTATGAAGCAATTCTACTACATAAGAAATGATTGCCTTAGTTTTAGAGGCGTACATCAGTAAATACTATAACGTTGATTATTTATAAATAAGATCGACGCGCCTAAGGATTTGGACAAGCGAAAATTGCGCGCCATTCTTATAGTATGTCCATACAAAAATATGATTCATTCTGTTTATGTTTACACAAACACCGCTAAGCATTTTATAACACTTAACACTAACTATTTGCATCTAATTGGTGTATATATTCGGTGATATCTTACTTAACAGGAAACTACTGTCATTTGTAATCCTTGTCATGACTAACTAATATAATATACTATTAGGTAGACTTTAAAGTAAATGTAACTTTGGTAATAACAAAGTTATAATATTTAAAATATTCTCAATAATACATTTTTAATTGTAGATTTAGTACGTAATATTAACCTAAAACAAATAAATTAAATATAATATACCACTAAAACCTTCTAAAATAGTAATATCTTTTATTCTGGGATTTAAATTCTTCTTACTTACAACTAAAAGTAACAAATTAAAAGATATACCCAAATCTATAAAAAGAGGTACTGTAAGATATAATATGTTAACTTAATACAATCATATGATTTGAAATGAAAAATCAATAAATAAAATATAGTAAATATAGACAGACATAAACCCCTACCATCATTCGATCGATCGTTTTGTACTCGTGCCTAATTGTATATACTTTTATTATATAAGAGAATAAATTTTACATTTTTAAATATATGTTATTATAATAAAAAATATATATTTAAAAATATTTAAAAAAAACACTCTTCCGAGGGCGGGGCAGGGGTCCAAGATTCCTAATTATTATTAAGAGGAGTATAATGACATTAAGGCAAGGGAAGAATTGATAAGTAAGTATATGTTGTGAATGAATATGATGTGCTTGCGTTACGCTCCGCCTAAGCTCAACTGATAAGGTATCTTATGACGCAATATACTTACAACGTTTAAACTAAATAAATTAAAATACATTTTAGTATTTATATTTTTTAAAAGCGGTTATAATTTTACTGTGCATTTAACATAACCATCATTGAACTCCTTGTGTATCGGTAACAGTGCTATACTTTTCTTATATGCCAACGAACCTAACCGATTAAACACAGTGCTGTCGCTCTGCGACTGTATATTAATAATAACTATTTACAAATTCTATATACAATCTGAAGTAATGGATATTCAATTTATACAATTGGAATGACAATATTTAACAGGAATGTCTTGTAAACAAAAACATTTATTTACAAAGTATGCCGAGTAAGGCTTCCTTAATCTCGTAAAACAAACAACTGCATAAGCCTAGTTGCCTCAACACATCTAATAACGCAAGCAACTAAGTATATTAATTATATATTTTATATACAGGGAAAGTAAAGTTGCTATTTAACTTAAAGAAAGAGGGCAAACATCGGCACGAGCATTGTGAATAGAACTAACCCATCGCGGTTCGCATTGTTAGGATTGCTACCAAGACCTCCAACGACGGAACGATTTATGTCTTCTTTGACAGGGGGCGATTTCACCATATCTTCGCCGCTATCGCTCAGGATATCATTACTGTCCATTATCATGCCCACGTCGTTCTTTTCCACTGACGGCGGTTGCGGTATTGGCGCTTGTGTTGTGGTGGTAGTGGTGGTGGTGGTTGTAGACGTAGTGGTCGTCGTCGTCGGTACTAAGGTATTATTAACGGTATAATATATTTCGCCGTAAACAGCTTCAACTTCGACAGTGTTTTCAATTCTTTCCCCTCGCATTTGTCTCGATCGCGCATTGTTTTCGTTGTAAAAGGTAACCAACTTTCCCGTGTATTGCACATCACGATCCGTATTGTTACCTCTAAATGTTACATTGCAGGCGGTTCCTGGTTCTAGGTACTTTTCTAATTTGTACAATTCCTTTCTTTCTTCGGAAAACTGATTGGCCCATTCTATTTGTGGGAATGCAGTTCCGTCGTTCATTTCTATAGTTGTGTTTAAGCCAATGGCAATGCCATGGCCGTGACCCCACGACAAGGTATAATTATATTTATATTCTATTTCGGTTGTGACAGTAGCGGCAACGTCGTCATCATTTCTCAAAACTCTTTCCTCAAATATTTGTGGATCTGTCTGGCGTTCGTGTTGAGTTGTTAAATCCAATTTGACTTTTTCCAGCTTATAACTCATTGGTTCAATTTCTATTAAAATTTCTCCTTTGTTTTCTTCTAACTCGTTACTTTGGTCGTCAAAAGTTATTAAATGACCAGCGGTACTCTCGTATATAATCCTACCAATGTTATGTGACAAGCTTTTTTCAGCTTTTACTCTCCCTATAAAAACTGAATCGACTGACGAATCTACAACTACTGCTCCACTAGGCTTAGAGTTAAACTTGTACCAAGGATTCCATATGATCAATGATGCGTTTTCAATATTTTCCAATACTTCAAATACTGGGTAACTTTTACTGCTGGAAACTGTGCAGGTAGTGTAGTCAGGTCTCAATTGTCCCAAAAGCATATCTCCTTCATGACGTGTTTTACATAGATAAATTGGCCCTAAAACAATATAAAATATACTATAGTTTACGAAATAAAAAATGCAAGGGATACATATATATATAGTAATTTAAATGTCATCCTCACCTTCTTCAGAATTTGCTCCAATTACGTAATTTTCCATTGATTCTTTCTTTAAATTTGCCCATTTCAGTGTACTGGAGGTGACAACTTGTTTAAGCTTCGCGTTGTAGAGACCGACGCCAGAATCTGCTAATCCCCCAACTGCGAGTGTTGCTGTCAACAATACAACCCACCAACCACTTGTACATTTTGTGTTCTTCTTCATAGTCGGCATCTGTAAAAAAGAACTTTTAAATAAAGTTGCCAGCTACTAAACTCTACAGTCAGTAAAAATAATCAAATATATATTGTGATGGTATGAAAAGTAAGAGCAGTCTATAATTTTAGAGTTTTTTTTTTCTTTATATCGTCTATATGTAATTTTTTACTTTATATTTTCATCTTATTTTATGCAACATTTGATTAAGCTGAAGCTGAGTAGTATGGATAAGTAAAATAGTATTCGTTCGTATACGTTCGTGCATAACCCAATTTTCTTAATAAAGCAATTCTGTTTGCCTCTCTGTAAAATGTTTTATAAAGAAGTTTGCAGAGGCATATTGCCAAATCTACTTCTGATAAAGCGTGGACTTCGTTCGTAATTTAAGGTTTTATTCGTTTGTTATTTCTAGGATCACATAAAAAATAATAAAATGAAATATGTTATATTTTCATTATAACTTACGCCCAATAATAAAATACGCTGTATCCCGCATAGCAGAGGATAGACAGAAGGAACCTGAAACCTTTTAATTCTCCTTATTGGAATCGAACCCACAATATCACGCCACGCCGTTCCAAGCGCCATGGTCTAAGTTTTATTGAACATTTATAATTCTATTGATATGTAATATTATAAATAACTAGTGGACCCG
>FAPJ01025224.1:0-11788 GCA_001485985.1 Heliconius ethilla aerotome | reverse complement strand
AGTAATTGAATCTGAAGGTCTTACATCTTTTATAATATGTTCAGAGCTAGCGTTTGATATTTGATCAGAGTTTTTATGATCTTTTAGTTCCTAGAAAAAAAAATGCATTACATGACGTATTCAAAATTATTATAGAACAATATAATATTAAAAATCTCACATCAAATTGTATTTCAATTTCTTCATCTTTAGTTCTATTCACCAATAAAAATTGGTCAACAAATGCGCCATTATACCAAGGCTTTGCGAAAAGTTTGTCTGTCGCAGCCAATCTCTCGCATCTCGGAAACCATGCGTGTAAAGTAATCCAAAACTGGGACACCAGCCATAATATCCATATCCAAGCCATTTCTCGTCCTATATAATCCTTTAAGAAGTATACTGAAAAGTAACAATCAAACGTAAACTTTTAGTTATTAGGCGTAATATAATGTTTGAACAATTTACACTTTTACGTTGAATGGTAAAAATATCTTTGACTCAACATAATTTAGTAATTTACTACCTTATTATTAACACTAATACATAGAAGCCTCCATTACACTCTACTATAATAATAAAAAATAAAGCAAGATTATAAAGTACGTAGTAAATTTATATTTACTTACCAGGCGGTATTTCAAAGAACAAATAATCCGGTATAACGTTACGGAAAGCACATGGGTCAGCATTTTTCATGCCACAGAACAAAATCAATAGGTTCACGCAAACAGGCCCGACTAGCACTAGGGCGAATGTAAAACTGAATTTTTGTATTAAAATTTTGCAAGCAAACTTCGCTGCTCCATAACAAATATATGAACATCCTACTTGTATCAATGCAACCCATAATGCAGAAGGCCAACTTGCAGCTATGTCAAAAGTACCCCCTGCTTCAGCATACTCTACTGTACCTTGGTAGAGATTACTCAATACGACTTGTACCTGTAAATAGTTTAAATATAAGGTTCTTTAAATGATTGATGAGATATAAAATGTAAGTTGGGATTATTATATAACATAATGAGAGATTCGTACCTCATGCACTTTGTACAGGCGCTCTCCAAACGCGTCGGTTGCGTTAGTAAAAAATGTAAATGGTGCATTGTCCGTGACTTCCAACGATACCACGATACAAACCATGAACACGACAATTTTCCACAAAGATAGAAACAGGTGCGCGTAATATCGAGAATTTTTAATTTCATCCCTTAATTCACAAAGAAATATTAGAGACACTGAAAAATAAAATATAAAATTAAGATGGAAAACAGTCTAAGTCTGTTGAAATCTGCTACTCACCATATCAACATTTACAAGGGTACAGTGGTTAGAAGTTGTTTAAAGCTAATAAAACTAGAAGAATAGAGTTAAATACAACCTGATGTATGTCTTCCTATATATCCTACAAAATTTTCCCACCAGCCAAGTGATATAAGGAGGCATGCAAACGGTATGCACCATAACGTCGGCGTTCCATCCAATAATGGCCACACAACAAACGCTGTCGCCTGTGCAGAAATCGCTAAGACGTCTAAAATTAGATTTAATACATAACGGGACTCATTCCGATCTCGTACAAACGCATTAAGTATTCCTGGTACTATAAAAACTGCATTCATTAACATCGCGCCCTTCACTGCATCCAGCTCTGGTAAAATGAACAATAGCAGCAGAGCAGTACCTAACGTCTGCAACGTTTCTATTACAAATGCCTGAAATAAACATGATAATAGTTTTTTATCAATAGATTGACTTAAGGTTCTAATTCTAACTATACAATAGTACTTTTAAGAAAATCTTTAAATAGTTACTGTTTGACGTACTGAGAGACACTTGAATAATTCCTTCAAGTTTCAAAAGTAAACTATATTTACATTAAAATATAAGTTTTAATCTCACCGTTATAAAATAACCCTTGGAAGGTTTACGTGTGGTTTTGAAAAAGCACATTCTGAGACTCCTTAAAAACATTCCTAATTCTGGAACACTGAACATCAAAAGCAATGCCCAAAGCCATGTTATGCGTTCTTCTAACGAGTGTACTGTCATGAACTGTTGATCTAATGCTGAATAACAACAAAATACAACTTGATTAAATTGGTGGATAGACTTTCAGCTTGATACTTCTACGCGATCTCAAGATAAATGGTCAATGGAACAATGTTGACAGATGGAGACACGGACAACAAAGTGATCATATAAGGGTTCCGTTTTTTCTTCTGAGGCACAGTACCGTAAAAGAGGAAAAAGAAGTAGGTTATGAAATTTAGAAACGTACCCAAAGCTTTGTTACAATGGCTAAATTGACGTCCCTTTTTAATCTGTGAAGTTGTGAATAGCAAAGTCCCTTTTGCAACCACCGCACCACCTAATACAACGGCGAATACAACAATATACGCCAAAAATTTAAGAGCTTTTACGCTGAAATCTATCCAAACTGTTGAAGCCATGGAACCGCTTTCTTTTTTGACTGGTAATTCTCGAAATAGATTCCATCCTTTCGTTTCTTGGGCTGTCCTTTGACTGCAATAAATAGAAACAAAATACACCTTTCATGAGCAATATTATCAGAAAGTAAGTTAAAGTAAGTTATTTATGAATACTCGAATTCGTGTAATCCACTCGGGCGAACTGCTAAACCTGGAGTAGAGCGTAGTAGTATGTGATAAATATACAAATATTTTTATTTTCTATATTCGCGTTATGATAATCAATTCAGTTTGTGATAGACCTATCTGCAATAAGATTTTCAATAAATTTATCATCACTAATTGCGTTACTAGCGCTAGGAAATTTAAATGAAGGTACATGTCGAGTGTTGTTTTTCAGGTATTTTCCTATACCCTAAAATATAAATAAAACACTAAGGTCTTGGTCTATTATTAATTCTTTAAAAACTAGCATTTAATTTTATTTTTGTCTAATTTCATAATGTTTTTGGATTGTTTTTAATTAAGTACCTACTATTAAAATTCCAGAGAAATTACCGTACTAAATATCACGCATCAGGTATCATTACCGTTACGAGCACTTGTAAGTACATATATCTAATCAGTAATCTATTAATTGATACGGGACCTAAACAATGCTTTTGAATAAATCACTATCCTTAGATCCTTTTGATATCAATTTACTGATTCATACATTACAATATGTGCTTTTGGTTTTTTTAAGCTTCATACTGTATCCCACACATAGCACGGTTGGCAGATGGAACATGCGAAAGTAGTGTTAAGACACTCCATTCCGATTAATACACTTCCGTTCAAAACTTTTCGTCGTATTCTGGAGACATTGCGTGCTGAATGGGGGAACTTAACGCCGCGCATAACGCATAGGGTAAATGAACCCTATGGAAGTATCCCGGATTGAAGCATTTTTATTAATTATATTTTTTTATGGAAAAGACAATTCAAACGAACGTACGAGTCACCAGAGCCTGTGACAGGCTCGTGCTCGGCCTTTAATGATACTTTGCTAGTAAATTGTGTTCTTAAAGTTTTTTATAAGCCTTTATGTTCTCAACATGTAGTAGGTACATACAAAAGTCCATATAGTAGTAGTATGGACAGTACCTATAATTTTTTTTTGTCCATATAATTTTACATATTAAAGATACCATTTTTCATATTCAAAGTTTTATATACCTAGTTCCTATTTAATTTCTAATAGTCTATGAACTTAACATGAATAAAAATAAACGAGAATGAAATAAAATCATACTCCAAATCATCATTGTCATCGTAAAGTGGCTGAAATTCTGCGTCGGATAGATCTGTTTCTTCGTCTGCAACTCCCTTCAATCCTACACCTGGTGATTTAGCCATGGATCGTCTGAAAATAATTTAATTATACAATACATATTTTTCTTATATTAAAAATACTATTCTGCAATAACTGCAAAATAGTATTTTTCTTTGTTTCATATTAAATTCGGCCGTCGTGACGCGGGGCCACAAGAGTGACTGCAGCATAACAGTTGTGTAAAAGGAGGAGAAAGTAATAAACATCGTTTTGATGAATAGCCATGAACTGTATAATTTAACATTCTATTATAATTTTCTAAAATTAATGAATAAATAGTCCTGAAGCACAAAGCAACCTGACAGTTAACAATATTATCTACAGCAAAATGGATATTTTTCAAATATAATCATTTAAGTTTGCAACATCTATATCATCCATTTATGAACGGAGAGTATCCTTCTAACGTATACGTTATAATACATTAGGCTAAGACGAAGAATAAAATATAAAAATGTTGAAAAACCGGGAAAACTATAACTGTTATGCTGTATACACAACTCTTAGTTATGTCTATTCGATCATAAACTATTAATAATAAACTTATTAGTAATGAACGAGGTTTTGTTATATAAAAACAGAATAATTACTAATAGGTACCTTTATTTGGCAAATATTAATTAATTACATTATTAAATATATATCTTAAAAAGATCCAGTCTTTATAAAAATAAATATGTAAAGAAAAAAATTAACAATAAAATGCTTGCTTTTGTATTTCTATGAGATTCGTTACAATACATCTAGCCTTTCGATGCCTTTCTACTAAATATTTATAACCTGAATTTAAAAAAAAATAAATGTTTAGGTCATTTTTTTCCTCTTTGCTATTTTCACGTATCATAGTAGGCAGAAAACCAATCATCCAATTTTTTCTCAGCTTTCTTCCCGTTGTGAGTGGAGAACTTCAAAGCTCCGCTTTCTTACCGCAGCGAAGAAGTGAAAATGACTTAAGTAAACATTCCACTAAATGAGGATCGAGTCCTCAATCAACGTGTTTACAATCAGACGCAATTCCACTACTCCACGTTGGCATTAAGTATATGATTTAATTAAAACACGCACTTTGCATTAAAATTCGTGAACATTCGAGAAAATTATTGTATTGGGTATATGAATAAAATTAATTAGGTGTAATACGTTGACATTATGAAATACCTACGTAAGAAAGTTTTGAGAATACTACGACGCAATACTTTTGAAGCACTTTTACTCATAGGTTTGAAGTACTAATTGTTCCTATACATATACATATGTACATACAGATTATATGAAAAAGTGAACACTGAAGTAAATTTCAAATTTTACTTAATGCTAACGACATTAGTTTTAATCATTCGTAGAATTGAATAAATATTCTATACAATCAAGGCAATAATTAATGTTAATGTTTTATCATTTGTTTTCTTTTAGACCTACGCGGCTACGTATAAAATTTGTTTACAAAATATTAACTTTTAGCAACTGACTAAAAATACATATTACTTAGCAAACTAGTAAACAAAATAAACATACCTTTTAAAAATATCGAATAAATTAAAGAGACATCACTGTGAAATAAATCACTTGTCAATATCCATGCACAATTTATATAGTTTAATAAAAATAGTATTATCGAAGAACAACGATCACTGACTGAACTTGTTCGTCACTCAACAATGCCAAACGAATACTTTCAAAGCATCATGTTATCAGAACGTCATTATAAATTATCATCAGATTATAAATATATCAATGATAACGGATCATTGATGACCGTGATTTTATATGTTCTAAGGAAGCGACATTGGCGAGATCTTATCATGATTATAATAATAAATTCCCACAAATTTAATTATAATACCAAAATATTGTTTGGTTGTTTGTTTCAATTTAAGCTACAAAAAACCATGGAGTGTGTTAAATATGTATGTATGGAGTGTGTTATGGTCAACGGGAGTCCCCGTCGTAAGCTGATAACGAATAGAATAGTCACTTCACGTCTTTAGAAATATTCATTTTCATTTCATACAGAATAATGAAATTACTTTTAACAAATAATAAGATAAACGGTTTTTATTAATCTTATCGATATTTTATATTTATATACACATGAGTATATATATATGTATATAGCAGAAATATATATTGCCTTTATGAAATGATGTTTAAAAAATGCAAATATATAATCAGTAGTTATATTTTGCGGATCTTCACCCTGTTCCACTTTTGATATAAAAAAAAAATTATGCAATTTTGTTTAACACAAATTACTGACAGAAATTGGCCAAAATTTTGTTATCTTAAAAAGACAAAATAATCATTTTAAAGTAATTAAAATCATAAATGTAATTAAATATAATATTGAAATAACTTAAACGTTCCAGTTATCACCATTACATAACCATCAAAAATGTTATCTTAAAAATGCTGCAAATTATCACTAATATAATTAACAAAGGTTATTAATTGTCATTTTCGTTGGCCATATTTTTTGGGTTACTATAATCCTGGGTTTTACTATAATCTACTACATCATCCATTTTGGAGAAATTACCCATCGCTACTTGAGCAATTGTGTCTGCTATGCTGGCTGCACTTGAGTAAGAAAGCGGCGTAGACATCTTAGGCAGTTCCTCGTCACTTATCTTACGACTTTGACTATAATCTGCCACATAATCCGGCAAAGTTGTTTTCTTTGTTAGTTCCAGCATTTGGTTCAGGAATGGATCTCCTCCGATTCGAGGTGAAGAACTAATCTGAGGGTAGTCCATTTGTGATTCAGATGTAGATTTTGACGACTCACTTTTTGATGTGATAATGTCGGAGTGCTTAACAGATTCAATAGAGGAATCCTTGCCTTTACCAATACTCCCAAAATCTGGTGGCAGATAATCTTTGCTGCTACTTTTCAACAAGTCGTGTGGATTTTTCATCATCATACTCTGATCTAGACCGGCTTTAGAAGAGATTGGGCTACTACTTGAAAGTGGTTTAAGAAGTGATTCTTGCATTTTCAGCAAAGACGGCGACAGGAACATATTATTGGCAGCGAGAGTGGACTTGGACATCGGATCCGGTATGCCCAGTATACCTGCACTGGAGTACTTACTTGCTGAAAACAACGCGTTCGCTATATCTGCCGAACTCATCATAAGATTGGACGCAATACTCGCGGGTATGGGAGCAGCAGATGTAGTGCAACTCGTTGATGTACTAGTTGATGTTTTCTCATACACCATATTGTTGGAAAGGTTTTGTAGCGAAGCTGCATATGAAGGTAAATCGGGAAGTTTCGAAGAGGGCAGACCGGGTAGGTTGGATGCACCTAAGCCTGGGGTGAAACCTGCAAGCATACTATTCGCAGCCGCTAAGCTTTCTAAGCCCGTCGCTCCAAGTGAAAGCGGCATATTAGAAGATCCTAATCCTAAGGCCATGCTTGTTAACATATCCAATCCAGTTGGATAGGCAGGAAGTGATGGTGTTGTCGATTTCGATGACTTCGAAGAGTTCGGCAGCACTGGAATATTTAATGGCGGCGTTTCAAATTTATGTGGCGACACTGATCCTATAGCAGATGATACATTTATTGGTGGGATCCCAACTGGCCTACTGACCATTTGCTGTAATGTACTGACTGAAGGGAAATTAGGCGCGGAAGACGAGCTAGGTTTAGATGCTGGTATTGGTTGTGGAACAGCAAGTAGCGCGTCCAAATCCATTTTATCATCATTCTCTGATGAACAACCTAATTCGTCTCTAATAAAATGCCATAACAATCCATCGCTTTGTTCGCGAGGAAATTTAGGTGTTAAAGTACACTTTAATTTATCCAAAAACATTATATCTGGTTTAAAGCTTTCTTTAAAGTTAATAAATGCTTCATCCATATATGTGATATAATATTTAATGCTTTTTTTTATTTGCTCCATTGCATGAGTGGACAGATGGCTGTCATGTACCATATTGTATTGTAGCAAGAGTGGTCGTGGATATTCTGTAGGCCTTTGTTCCGGTGGCGGCATCACCCAAAAGAATGTTAAAGAAGATTCCAAAACTGGACTCTCAGGGTTATAAGGTGCTGAAATAAAAAAAATGCTCTTTTACTCACTTCTATTATTATAAAATGGTAAGTCATTGATAATACATGAAAATAAAAGCTTTTAAATAGAAAGATTCCAATCAATGTGTCAATTGAATGCTGTTCAACTGCTATAGTCATGTTCACAGATCATATATTATATGGTAGCATATTATATAGAATTTAATGCTCCACATATATTACATTTATAGTTAAATAGTTACAAATAGATATATTCTTTCAGCTTAGTGCTGCATGGATTTATCACTAATTGAAATTGAAATTGAAATTGAAATTCAAATTCAAATTCAAAATTCAAATTAATGTATTCCAATTTATTAAGAATTGTGAAAAAAAAAATATTCCACAATTAAAAGTATCCGAAATATTTAAATTTATATACACGAAGCTGTACTTACAGCATATAACGCCAATACAGGGTATATATGATATCTCTGAAGGGCCTCTTAACTTTATTTGATATTCCAACTGACTATCACAGTCCCTCAAACTGGGCATTGCCGGGTTGGTTGGATGTGAATGATACCAGCCTAGCAATGTAAGACCTAATTTTTCTATCTCCATCTGTATTTCTAATTCCACTAAAACTTGTGGCCTTGAGTCCTTCTTACTTATTAGACATGGAAATGTATGAGTTATCATCACATCTGAAATAATATTTTATTGGTTATAATATTTTATAATATGTTCATATATTTTGTGTTTGTTGTTTATATAATATATAAAATCTTTATATAATAATATAGCAATACTTGTTCACTATAAAAATATGATGATCACTGTGATATTCAAAATCATAATATCATATTAAATTCAATTTAATTTCAGTGTAATGGAATAACTATCAAATAGCTCTAATAGAAAAATAATAAATAACATTAAAGAGCTCTAATAGAAAAATAACATTGATTAGAATAAATGTTTGTATGAATAAATGAATGTGTTTTTCTATAAAATAGTTACTGAATAAAGGAATTATAATCACAATGTTGTACTTACTATGGTTATTTAAATCCCAAGTTCCTGCAACATAACCATATACCTCCTCTTTCTTCAAGTGACAGTGAATATCAAGTACAAGTAAAGCATTAGAGCTTACAGATACCAGAAAAGGTTGAACTTTCCCAGCTGATGAAAATGATACTGCTTCAATAAGCATGTTTGAATCACTGAAATAAAATTGTTTACTTTTAACAATAGTATTATTTCATTAATGAAATTATTTACTTAAAATAATAGTATATTTATAATCTATTTATTTATAATAAAATAAAAAACGTGTGTAAAAAGGTGAGGAACCTAGTGTTAAGACACTCTATATGTCACTTTCTACAAAATTCTAAACAATTGTGTGATAAGTTCAATGTTATTTTTTCACCTCTAAGAGAAAATAAATTATGAGCCTGGCTCATTGGAATGGAATGGAAAGAAAAGAAAAAAAGGAAAGGAAATATAGAATTCATTAAAGAATTACTGCAATGTATGTCTTAACTCTAAAACTAGATGACTTACTGTTGCATCATCCTGTTTGGAACAGTGTTATGCTTCATAACAACCCTCTGTGGTGGTGGCTCTGGAGGGCTTTCCACTTCCATCTCTGTCTCTTCTATAAGCAAATGAGATTGTTTTCTATACTTCAATAAGTGCATTCTACTCATTGCAAAAGGGAAAAGAATTTAGTTTTAGAAAGTCTTGCACAGAGTATTGGGTTCTAGCACCCACAATGAATCTGAATTTAAGAACTGTGTAATGAGTGGCAGAATACATTTTATTTACTAAAGTTGGGAAATTAAAATAATTCATTCCAGTAAAAATCAATACACCACTATCACGTCTATAGTCACACTAGCACAATGACTTTATATTATTAAAACTATACTATAGATTTAGCTAGCAACAATACATTATGGACCAAAAAAAGGATGACAATAAAATTACCATCACTATGCATGTTTTCTCTTTGTAATTGCTTCTTGCGAAGATATGTTGCTTTAATTGTATCAAGCTTTTTGCCCCTGTACTTTACTGAAGCCCATCCACAGCCAGATCTTTTGTCAGGGTTAATAATTCTTTTGCAATGAATTGCCCAAGCCGAGGGAGAGCAGAAAATTGTTTCAGTTTCATGTGATTTGATTTTACCATCAGTTTGCAGATCCCCAACAAATTTTTGACCCTAGTATATAATAAAACTATATAAAATTATATTTTCTAAAATTTGCCACTTAATTCAGTTTACTTAGTATTCGGCAATCGAATTCGTAAGTTTGTAATAACAAAGTAAATTACCAAATATTCTATAGTCATTGCAGCTGTTCCTGGTTCCAACATTTTATCTTCTAAGAGCATTTGTAAAGTTACTCCTCTGCCAGACATAGATTTGCTCCCTGGCTGAGTTTCAGATTCCTGAATAATAACAAAATATTTTTCAGTTAAAAAGAGTATGGTGTACTTTTAAAAATTTCTTGGAATAGTATTGAAATAAATTGATTTCTAAATCAATTTGACTGTTATACCTCATCAGAAAATTCCTCTCCGCTTGCAATTTCTTCTTTATCCTCGAATGCAGATTCTTTTTGAGTCTCATTTTTTTCTTTCTTAGGTTCCTCAGCAGTATTATCAGGTATAGCCGATTCTGATGGTGAAGAAGAAAAGTTGTTGTTTCCAGACATTAATGCTGCGGCCAATTGCGATGTTTGTAAGTCCATGTTTTTCAAGGTATTGTTCTATTTACTAATTTTAATAAACAAACTCTTAACAACAAGCGCATCCCCGCATCCCCTCATAAACACAAAATCTAAGCCACAGATTACAAAATACAAATTGGTAACGAAGCTGAATCAATCAAAATTATGCACAGTAGACTGAAAAAAAAACACTTCCAGTAGATACCATCTAACTAGGATGAATAGAAATCACGTGGTGATGCAGTTAAGTTTTTTTTTTATCGTAATATCCAATGATGTTCATTAGTAAAAGTACTATTTTATTCGTTTCAATTAAAGAACAAAACTATTTTATACTAGAAGTAGGTATTGCATCAATATTGAGGTAAACTTATGAAAAAGTAAAATAAAACATGTTTGAGTATCCAATTATGATTAAAGATTTTTGATCACGGCAGTGGAGTAGCGAGCTTAACTCGCACCCGGGGCAATATACTTCTTCATCTGCCATCGCTTTTGAATGATATCGTTTTATGCTTTCGCAAAATAAATAAATATGTTATAATTATAACAAAATAAAATTATAAGCTAACAAAAAAATCAGCTTCACGCTGTATCCCATATATACTAGAGTAGGCAGTGGGAACCTAGTATTAAGACACTCAGTTCCCTTCTTTCCGGCGAATTTTTCGAGGCATTGTGTGTTGAGTGTCGGAACTCAACACCGGGCTTTAGCTTTCGAACGATCAAACCCACAATGGTCGTGTTACAGTCATATCCGTGTGCCCCTGCTCCACGACGGCCTCTAATAAAGCTTATAGCTAACTTTGTAAATTATTATGTTTATTTTATTAATATTATATGGTGTATTATATTTTCGGCTTTTAAAATAAATATAAAGACACCATTTGATTGAACGCGCTTATCTCAGAAACTACTGATATGAAATGAAAAATGAGCGTGTTTTCTTCCTTCTTGCTCACCATGAGGGAGCGTGGGGAGCGGCACCAGGGAGAGTCCCTATTGCCGGGTTTTACTCTGCACCTATTAAAATAGGTGCGTCTTCGGGTTGTGGCTGTGAAGGCGCTACTTCTCCGAGGGGGGAGTAGTTTTGGGGAAGATGGGGCTAGGAGGGGGAGGATAAGCTAGAGTCGACTGAGCGATCAGCCCAGCCGGGTGAGACCCTCGGCTACCCGAGAGAGGCCCAGCTTAGGCGACCAGCGACCGAGGCCACAGCTCAGGAGTCGGATGTTGGGGG
>FAPJ01025210.1:0-10696 GCA_001485985.1 Heliconius ethilla aerotome | reverse complement strand
TCACGATGTATCCCGCATAAAGCAGGGTAGGCATTAAGTTATTAAGCTGGAGGCATTAAGTGTTGAGTGACAGAACTCAATACCCCGCTTTGTCCGTTACCAGATTGAGGAAATGAAAATGTCAAATATTTCACTACCTCGAATGGGAATCGAACTGAGACATTTTACGTAGAATTACTCAAGATAAGAATAAATAATTTTATTAAAGACAGTTGTTTTAATATTATGCATGAGACAATGAACAATTGCGACATGACGACATATTTAAATAATATTCAAATTATAACGTAGGTAATACGATATGCATTACAATTATTTACACTTATACGATCGTGAGAAAGAATGCTTGAGAAAGAAATGTCTTAAGATAATATAAAAAAAATATTTTAATATTACATTAGATGATTAGAAGAATATGTTAACTATAATATGTTTTTTTAGTACTAATATGCATTTCCTATTGTAGATTTTCTATCTGGAAATAATTAATATTGACATTTATATGGTCAGCAAAAATATTTTAAAAGATTGTACCAGAATTAAGTCTGTCTTGCCTTGTGTGGAGCATAAGGTCCATATTAACATACTTATCACAAAAATGTAACCCAACACTTACATAATTTCCAAGCTGCTATCACTATTCTTCGTCGCCTGTTCCCCCTCACTCGAGTTAGAGCCTCCCGACTCAGACCTCTGACTTCTACTTCTCTCCCTATGTTTCTTCTTATCTTCTACCACTTCTGTGGAAGACGCCTCTTCTGATTGTCTCTGCCATGCCGGTATCGATGGCGGTTCAGTACGTGTTTTTAGTGCAGGGAACTGATTTCTGGTAAAAAAGGAAAATATATTTTTATTTCTCCCTAACCTGCCACGTGCGGGATAAAGCGTGAAGATATAAAAAATGCAAAGCAACGTTATACAATTAAAACGAAATAGATTAGTAAGAAACAGTTAGATCGTCTTTTAACTGCATATGTTTTTTAGTAATGTACCTATATGGTCAATTAAACAATGAGTGAAGTTTTTAATGACTTTTCTAGCAATTGTAGTGGCAAGCAATTATAAACCCCATTTAGTAAAATTAAACCTCATTACCAAATATCATAATTAAATAACTCCATCCCGAGAACTAAAAATATAAGCATATATTTGCCGTAGTTTAGAATCAAACTCGTAACCGCTATAAAAAAATAATGCCACAACTCGAAAACATTATATTCGTTTATGGTATAGGACTATAGCGTTTACCTACGGTTTTGCCTTCTAGCTCAAATAGAAATGACTAACAAATAAATGTCTGAAGTAACCCAGACCGTAGATACGGTGAATTATATGGAAACCGTTATCGTTGGAAAAGTAATTATTATTTAATAAAAAAAACCACTTACCTATTAAGCAAAATGCCTTTGACTGAAGCAATATCTGACTTCAAATTGTCCAATTCGGATCTAAAGGTGTTACGTTTCAAGGATGTCTGTACATCGCCCCTCAGTGAGCAAATATTGGCGTTCATTACATCTAAGGATTTTCGTAACTCTTCTATACATTCCACTGTCGTTTTACGTTTTGGTTCCTCCACGAACAGGAAATGTCTGATGCAATTCTATAAAAAAAAATATATAAAAAATATTATAAAGATTTTGTTATTTTATTAATATTTTTACGTACTTTCCGCCTTCACGATTCTACAAAAAAATAAATAAAATTTTTTATAAAGATTCTGTTATTTTATTAATATTTTTACATACTTTCCGCCTTCACAGAGATTTCTTTGTTGAGTTATTTTTACAATTACTCTAGTCTAGCTAACTAGAAAAATTGTAAAAATAAACACTATTGTGAGTGGAATTCGAGAAATTCAAAGCTGTCAGCATTAATTCAAAGCTGTCGTCAGTTGTTAACCCCGGTTCTTGAATAGCATTTTTCCAGGGCTCTTTACCCAAAGGGTAAAACGGGACCCCGTTACTAAGACTATATCTCTACTAGTATCCGTTCGTCATTCACCAGGCCGTATTTCATGCACTGTGACAGTTAGAGATTTGAAATTTTCACAGATGATGTATTTCTGTTGCCGCTATGACACTATGAAAAAATACTAAAAACAGAATAAAATAAATACTTAAGGGGGAACCATACAACAAACGTGATTTTTTTTGCTGTTTTGCTCGATATTGATAACGGCAACGGGTAGACTCTACAGGTATAATTAAAATCTAGCGGGAATCGAACCCATAACCAACGCGTTAACGCCGAAAGGTACGCCGAAGAGTTAGTATGTCTATTTATTATCTAAAATGGACTTTGATTTCAATCAATTAGAACGAACAACTTTTTATTGCTTTTTTACTTACAAATTAATAACATAAATAATTATAAAACCCATTGTTACTTTTTATTTCATCGTAAAAAATTAAATAATATTTAATTATGTACCTACAAATCACTTATTTAAAAAAAAATATTACATTAAAAATCTCATTAATCGTCAAATGATTATGCTAAAGGTTAGAAAAAAATTAGGTATATCTTAATATAGTTATAATAATAAAAAATAATACCTACTTTATTTAATAATACGAAACAGTATAAATTATCATTTGTATGATTATTATTATTTATTATTAACAGTATTGCATATAATTATAATAATATCTGTACAAACATTTATTTTATAAATACAGGTTTATTTGATGTACTTGCTACCTGTATAATTGTACACACGATAGTAGCCGGTTTCATCCTTACTTAGAGAATATTTACATCTTAAGTTTTTCGATTTTCTTATATGGTATGATAAAGACCGACATTGAGTTCTAACATTCTATATGCACCGAATCAAACTTGACGTAAAGACCGGAGAGATTACATTATTATAAGTAAATATAAAAATAAATGAAGTTAGGCTGTGGCGCAGCGGCACGTCGCGTCGTCTGAAATTCAGATTGTAACCGCGACGGTTGTGGATTCGATTCTCACTCATCCCATTATTTTCAAAAAGACAAAAGAGTTACGGCACTCAAGACGCAACGACTCCAAAATTGCGCTACGCGAGGATACGGAGTGTCTCAACACTAGCTTCCTTATGTCTACCCTGCTACATGCGAGAAAAAGCGTGAAGCTTAATAAACACTATCAAATAAATAAAATATAAAAGCTTGTTAAAACGAATGTTCTAAATATTATCAGTCACGCTATTTTCAATACATGTATGAATGTACATGAGTGCTAATCACAATTGGACGACATAGAATTTTAAGGTTTAATCGTACATTGACCTTTCGTATTTATCTATTATTATAAATTTTACAAATCCATGTTACACAAACGGCTATGTAATTTTTTTTTAGGCGTGTTTTTTAGAGGCAATAGTATTGCAAAAATGCTAAGATATAAATACAACAATGAAAGTATTTTATATTATTTAATTATGCTATTTATTCGACAAAAAGTATAAAATTTGTAGCTATCGCATAAAAATTTTGGCGTAGCAAAACATTTATTGTTCAGCTTAAAGGGTTCTTTAACTTAACAAATCCAATAAATCATCTTTACGCTGTATTCCATAGACAGCAGGGTAGGCAGAGGAAAACTAGTGTTAAGATACTCCATTCCCTACTGTCGTGTGGCGATCGAACGAAATCGTAGTGCTACAGTCATACCCTTGCGCCCCTGCACTACGACGGCGTCAAAAATTAACTTAACTTGAAGTTAGCAATTTACTTTTATTTTCTACTATTGGGATAGGCAAAGGTAATGGAATTTAATAGTTCCCAAGAGTCTTAACATGAGCTACCTTCCAGATATAGCATAAAACTAAAAAAATATTATTTTAAAACATAAACATTAAGACCTACCTTATAAAACCAATAGCATCCATAGATAAATCCTCCATAAACAATCAGCGGTATGATCTTCTCTTTAAACCACGACGTTCTGGAATGATGGAACATCATCAGTTCAGATGTTAAGGACGGTACATCTAAAAATTCACCGCATTTCTCTATAGCCTTGTGTATTTCTGCATCTGATAGTCCTTTGCTTCTGAGGAATCTTTCTTTGCTTTCCATAGTACATCTCTGTACGTTAGGATTGGAGAGGAACTTGATAGCAGTTGTTACCTGAAAATATAACTCAATTTTTATTTCATTTATACTAATTTTATAAAACTGAAATTTGTTTGGTCAAAATGTTTATATCTAAAATATTTTTATATACTTAATTTTGACAAAATGTAGCCTCAAGTTTGAGCACTTTTTAATATTAACATTTTTAATGTGATTCTTCCATTTTATAGGTCAAAGTACATTCTTGGCGCAGGGGCAGACGTGTGACTGTAGATGCGACGAGTTGTGGGTTTGATTATGATTTCAAGAAATAAAATATTTAATATTTTAATTTCTTTGCTCTGTAACGAGGCAAAGAGCGGCATTGTGTTACGCCATTCATCACAAATAATGCCTTCAGAATTCGGTGGAATCAGACTATCTTAACACTAGATTCCTTTCACCTACCACGCCATGTGTGTTATACAGCATGCAACTATGAATAGAAAAATATTTTTGGAAAACATATTAAAAACTTCTATTTTTCTTGGAAACTGTTTCAAGTATTTTTTTTAACTAAGCTTTATTTCAAAGTAAATAAAAACCAAGGATGAAGTCATGCATCACTGGTTTCTTTTTATCCACTCACAATATCTATATATTGTACAAAAAGAATATATATAAAAACATACAATGTTTTTAGAAGACAAATACTAACATACCAGGAAATTCTATTTATTTTGGAACTAATTCTTTAATTTCAATCAGTAGTTCTCGATATTAGAATATTCAAAGAAACAAACTCTTCAGCATTATAATATTAGTATAGATTTATCAATAAATTTGTAAGATTTGTGATATAATATGATGGCCAACAAGATACTCTAATCTTTTGGTAGAAAATGGAGAATGGAGTGTCTTAATGTTAGGTTCCCTCTGCCTACCCTGCTGTGTGCTGGATATAGCATGAAGCTAAAACACAACCAAGGCCCGTATTTATAAGCCATGTTTCAACTCTGATACCAACCTTGAAATGCTGTTTTCATTCATAAATTATAATCTATGAATGAAAAAGGCATCTCACAATCAATCTCAGGTATGAGTCTTTTATAAGCAAGTAAGCATGTAAATTTACATACAATTAAAGTAGTTAATAGCTTTTTTGCTAATTATTGTTTTTATGCCTTTTAGTTATATTTGTTTAATAAATTGGAATCATTAAAAGGAAAACATAATTTGTTACACATTAATTTTGATTACCATGCAAAGTATTTTTGTAAAAGGCAATAGTTATCATACAATTAATAATTTGCACACTAAAATACCTTTAAAAATAGGCAAATTCTTGGTGGCAAGAAGGTCAAATTCATTGTCTCTTCATTGCTAAGGTTTTAATAATAATATGCAGTAGCTAGAAAGGGTAGATTAATGTGATTCTTATTTGACATTAATGTGTATAAATTAATTGCCATTGATATTATATGTAAATAATTACCAAGTTCTCACGGATTTCTGATCCAGACGATGCTAGAACATCTGAAGCCATTTCTGATTTAAATTCTTCTATATTTTAATCTATATTAGAATCAGAGTTCACCAATCACTAAATACTAAGGATTATATTAAAATTTTAGAGGAATAAATGATTATACACACAAATTTTGAACGATGGCCACTATTTCACAATAATACACATAATAAGTCACAGGGCACAGCCAACAATGAATTAATGAAGAACGATTTACGAATAAATGAGAAATACTTATAGGAAATCAAAATTTGACATATTACAACTGTCAAATGTAAAATGACGTGAGAGCCTGAGCCTAAGCCTGAGACTACAGTGTAAGATCTATTATTTTATGTGGTAATAAAATATAAGAAGTATTACAAATTTAACTGTTTTATATATTCATGAATGTATTTTAAAGTATTTTCTTCGCAAAATATTCGCAAGTACACCTTAAAAGTACATCAATTCCAATTATTACGGTCAGCGTAATATAAATAACTCATTGAACTTTTGTCGCTCGAAACGTAGATCTGACTATTGCACTTGGAATAATTTACTTCGTATTAAATTTGATATTTTATAAACTAAGCAACCGCAATTTAGTATTATTTCGTAAATTGAAAATTATTTTATTTCTGAACACATAAAATCCTGAAAAGTCAAAATCGTGAAAATTGACATTTATTATTTGACAGATAGAATCAAACTAAAGTCATCTTTCTTACATTCACTGTTTATTTATGGAGATTACAATTTTATAATGTGAATATACTTCTCATTATAATCTAAAAATGAGTGATTTTATGAATGCAACGGAAGCAGCTTCTCTAGCAGTCACATTTGACCAAGCTGGTCAAGCTGATAAAGCTGTAGAATGTTACAGAACAGCTGCTCGGTTGTTGGACAGGGTATGTGGTCAGATATCACCAGAAAGACAAGGAGATCTAAGGCAAAAAGTCAAGGAATATTTAGAACGAGCTACTTTCTTACAAGAACAAAAAGGTAAATGTGTTCTTGTAAGTCAGATTTTTCGTAAATAAATTTTACTGCTATTCATAGATGAGTCATGCTGTTTTGTTGCAATTTCATTCTTTATTATGCTATAAATTATCATGTGATATCGCTGAGTATAGTACAAGATATGTCTTAAGTGTATAATGAGTTGTATATTTTAAATAATTATAAAGATATTTTTTTGAACACTTCATCCAAATAAATAATAAAGAATTATTAGAAAGAAAAAATATAAATTTAATAAGTATTATAAAGCAACACCACTTTGTGTTACAGAAAGAGCCCAGCAAGAAGATAGTGAAAGGCTTATGCAAAAATGCTACTTCCTTATGCAACAAGCCTTAGATGCAGATGAAGCGAATCTAACAGACTTAGCTTTGCAATTATATACACAAGCTGTAGAATTGGCAGTTAGTGTGGTATGTCTCATAATCTATTTATTATGTATTTTAATTTTTCCTGTTCACAATTTCTGCCCAATTTTAAAAATTTCTTAATAAGAAATATGACAAAATTCAGCCCTGCACTTATCACCACAGTAAAATGTAAATGAAAAGACAGACATTTTATTATGACATATTCTTTTGTTGCTTGTAGAAAGTCACCGATTTAATTATAAAAACAAAGATAAATGGTTTAGCTGCACAAGCATTAGATAGGGCTGAAGAGATTAAAGGGATTAAAAAGATGGGAGCCCTGTCAGTTACTGAACCAAAGAAGCCAAGTTAGTATTTAATGTTTAGTAGTTTAAAGTGATGTAATTAATAATTGTTATATATGATATATTTTTTAATAGCTTTCTAATAAATATATTTTTTATTTCAATAACTGTAATATTTAAAAACTTTGTAATATTAATTTTCTTTCCAAAACATACAGCTATTGTTTGTTCAAATATCTCAAGGTTTCCTCTTCATGCTTATCTTTGCACACATAGCATGATACAATAATACTCTGGAATCAAGTGTTAAGATAGTCTAGTTCTATTCAGACATTGCATGTTGAGTGGCGGACTCAACAGTACTCAATATTTTATTTCCTTCAGGGGCACATGTTTGTGCCCCTGCACCAAGACAGGTTTCAACTGGTTTTTGTCAAGATTTAATATTTTATGTGTTTTTGTGTATTAATAATGTTTATATGAGGGATACTATTAAACAATATTGTATAGAATATAAAAATATTATAAATTTTTAATATTACGAACTTATGTAACAAACAAAGATTATTTTCATTAAATAAATTTTATTTTCATTAAAAAAAGTATTTTTTTCAGCAATATCACCAAACAGAGCTCAACTCCAACGCGAACAAAGTGTACACCTAAAAGTAAATGGTAAACAAAATTACACTGAAGAAGAGAAAGAAGTTTTACGAATGACGTCAAATATAAACAATAATTGTTTTTTACCGTTCATGGACGTTGACTTATCGGAAAAATTTCAATATGCGTTGCCCTTTGAAGACAGAGCAAGTGAATTAAAGTTGTCGTCGAAACAGGAGAATGAGTTCGATGGATGGATCAGGCCGCATGAAGTGTCGAGCGATCCGAAAATGATTGTTGGCGACCATGTTGATTGCTTTAGTATTAAACAGACAGTGAGTTTTATATTATATATACCTGTATTTTTTTATAAGTGCGATTAAAATATTTAATATTTTCGTCTTGTCGCTCTAGTAACAAGGCAAAGCACGGCGTTGAGTTCTGCCATAAAAATGAGATTTGACAACACAATATTTTAGCCCAGAGAGTTTTCCCTATGATAACAAAAATATTGGTAATTGATAATAACTGATTTAATTTAAAAAAAACTATATTTTTTACAAAATAATTACCTATTTCTTTCAGATAGTTTCAGATTGCTCATTCGTAGCGTCTTTAGCAGTAAGTGCATTGTATGAGAGAAGATTCAACAAAAAAATTATTACATCTATAATATATCCAAAGAACAAAAATAAACAGCCTGTATACAATCCTTTTGGCAAATATATGGTCAAGTTACATTTGAATGGAGTCAGGAGGAAGGTATTTACGAAAACTATATATTTATTTAAAAAAATGTTATATAAAAAATAAGTATTTTTTTACTAAGTATGGAATAGCACTTCATATATATACAGTTTAAAATAGTAAATAATATTTATGAAGAAAATAGTGTCTCTATGAAAATTGTGTCAAAACATTAAGTTTCCTTTATATTTATACTTTATAGGTAATAATCGACGATCGCTTGCCATATAGCAAGTATAGAAGATTATTATGTTCTTATTCAAGTAATAAAAATGAATTTTGGGTGTCTCTATTGGAAAAGGCGTACATGAAAGTCATGGGCGGTTATGATTTTCCAGGATCTAATAGTGTAAGTATGAAGTAATTTATTTTTATCACTGTTTTATAATTTGCTACTTGGAATTAAATAGTTTTAAATTTAATAATTTCTTTGCTTTCATAATTTATACCGGTAGAAATAGTAGTTAAGTTAAGTAATAATAAGTTAAGAAATAATAGTTCAAACGTGCAGAGCCGCGGGCGGGTCGCTAGTTAAATAATATATTTGTATATCTATTTATGTTTTAAGAAAAATCTCTTCCCACCCTAGAATATAGATCTTCATGCCTTAACAGGCTGGATACCAGAGCGTTGCGCGTTACGTAACACCGAGAATTTTAACTCCGAAGCCCTATTCGAGACGGTTAGGTCTAGACTGGAAAGGGGTGAAGTCCTAGCCACAGCGGCCACTGGAGCCCTGGATGATATACAGGCTGAAAGGACCGGCTTAGTGGCAAGCCATGCGTACGCTGTACTCGATGTACGGCTTGTAAATGTGAGTTTATTAGATTTTTTAGTTTAAAGATGTGTTTTTTACAGGATACGGCCGATTTGTCGCCTTAAAGTAAAGCCTAAGCTTTAGGAGGGAAAATAATCAATATTAAGAAAAATTCTAAATTAAAATCTGCCCTGTTATATATAGATAACTTCATTGCGGTCACGACTCGTCAACCGTCTCATAGATAGAGAATTCAGTGGTAATACACTGTTTTAATATATTACACTGTTATCATGGCAGAAGGAACCGGGAACCTAGTCCGTTCCCATTAAGATGGGAACGGAGTGTCTTAACATTTCCGTTCCCCACTTTCCGCTGAATTCTGGAAGCATGGTGTGTTGAGTTGAGACACTCAACGCCGCGCTTGCCTCGTCACCAGAGCGAAGAAATGAAAATATTAAATATTTAATTTTTCAGAGAGGGAATCGAACTCACGAAAGTCGTACTTAAAGTCGCACGCTTGTTCCCCTGCGCCACGTTAGCCTTAAGGCATTTTTAATATTTTTTAATTTATATTATTATATTTTTAGGGCGTAAAATTGCTAAAACTCAAAAATCCCTGGTCTCACCTTCGATGGAGGGGTAACTACAGTGAGTTAGACACTGTACATTGGACACCAACACTCCGTTCTCTCTTAAACTACGACCCCGATAGCGCATCACAGTACGATAATGGCGTATTCTGGATTGATTACGCCAGTATATTGGAGTTTTTTGACGTTTTCTACTTGAATTGGAACCCGGAACTGTTTAAATTCACGTATTGTATACATCAGTCAGTATTTCTTTATTTATATGTGTAATTTTGTGTGTTTGTGTGTTTAATAATAACATGAGGTTATTGATGCTGATTTGTGAGAGACTGATTCACTATATATTAGTGTTAGTTCAAATATTACTAAGGGAAATATAATTATGCAGTCAACAACGTGACACAAGTCGAAAGTGTGTCAACAAGGGTAGCGTACCTTATACTCAGAATATCGGAACGGTATTCGCTGAAGGTCATACAGGTATATGCTCCGACTTCGACACACCCAGACAATGAAGTTGAGGCTATGTATGAGGACGTCAGTAGAGCCATACATGCCTCAAAGACTCATTTCACGGTAGTGATGGGGGATTTTAATGCAAGACTGGGCAAGCGAGACGGTGACGAGCAGAAAGTAGGGCCCTTCGGATTTGGGCAACGGAACCGCCGAGGTCACTTGCTTGCTGACTTTTTGGAGAGGGAGAACCTCTTTATGATGAACTCCTTCTTCAAAAAGAAGCCACAGCGCAAGTGGACTTGGATAAGC
>FAPJ01025171.1:65-10732 GCA_001485985.1 Heliconius ethilla aerotome | reverse complement strand
TTTATAATATAGGTATGGATGTGGCTTGGCCTACTTAAACTTATTATTATATAAAAGCTAAATATACAAAATTTTTACACAAATTGTAGCTTTACGAACTCCCACGACCATTACGAACATAAAAAATAACACCTAGAAAAGAACCCACGAACACTGAAAAGTAACTTAACTATCACGCCTCTCAAGTAACTTATTTGATAGAGTAAACACGAGAAATCTATGTCAGGGTGTCACCGTTTATATAAACTTAACTGTCTAACGAGTGGAAGTTAAAGACTTTCAGTGTCACGCTCAATTTTAATTAGATTTTATGAAGCTACATATTTTGTAAAAGCGACGGTTGTAGATTCGATTTCCACTTGGGATTTTTTTTATTATTTTCATTTTCTCGCTCTGGTAACAACGCTCTGGTAACAAGACAAAGCACGCCAACATGCATAATCTTTAAAAATTGTCGGAATGTGGGAAACGGAGTGTCTAGGTCATGGAGTAAGAACGATGGTTTATATTTTGGGGTGTGCCGTGCCCACTTTGTAATAGTTTGGTGCATTAATGGGAGTCAATTTTTCCTATTAAAGCACCAATGAGATAGGAATGACTTAACAATAGGTTCCCTGCAGGCAGAGGGGCGGGATAGGCATTTAGTTAAAAGTTCACAATTTTAGAAAATGATCTAATATAGATTTTCATTACACATGCTAGTGGTTAAGACGGTGTAAAAACTATAATGCAGCACATTGTAACCCACTATAATACAATGTTTTAAAAATACTACGTTGTAACGTCGTCATAGAGTGTAGGCGAAAGATTTTTTTTTATAGTTTCTCTTCTCCGCATAGCAGGATTGAAAAAGAAAGCCTAGTACACTGGCACTAAATACTCGTCCAAGTTTCGAGACATTGTTTGTTGAGCGGAACTCAACGCTGCGTTTTGTCTAATTACCAACAAATAAAAATAATTCATTCCTCCAGTGGAAATCGAACGGTCGCGTTTACGGTCACAATGAATGAAGAATTTTAGTTTAAAGATAACAAAATAACCTTTGGTCACATAATTGTATTATATTTTGTTTCATTTTAAACTTCATAATAAGCTTCACCAACTACGAAATGAGAGAAGTTTTTTAATTCCCTTTGATAGCATATGAGCCTCACATCCACATTGTATGAGAAAAGTTGTTCCTAGTTGTATGTATGTATCTATAGGTATTAGGATATATAAGGAAATATGCCACTCTGGTGCAATGGAACAGGGTCTGATTGTAAATGCAATTAATTTAGGTTCAATTTTCCGGGAGGTTATGAATTTTTTCCGTGCTATAACAGGTTAATTAAATTTTTTATATTTTCATTTCCTCGCTCTGGTCACTGTGATTGAGTTCCACAACTCAACACGCAATACCTCGAAAATTGGGGAATACTGTGTGTAGGTTCCCTTTACTTGCCTTGCTAAATGCGGGATACAGCGTGAAGCTAAAATAATATTCCACCCAAGACCACCGCTTACAGCCAGGCTGCGCCGCGATGATAAAAAGAACAAATATTTAAACTTCTAACGCGATGTCCAACGTCGAATAAGCACGCAAAGTAGTTGCGTGTGCTTGACCTATTTACAAATTGGATATACTGTTGATGTCAGAGGTAAAATAAAAATGTCAGCTTAATTGTAATACTGCGTGACATAGCAAACATTAGGGAAAATAAAAATTATATATATAAAAAATGATATGTAACTATAGCTGCGCAGTTACTTATTTTAGCAGGGTAATTGTAGGTTCTAATTTCACTTGATAATTATTTAACTGATAAGGCGAGCCTTAATTGTTATTTTAGTTATTCTTGGTTTAATTTTTTTATTATTTATTATTAATAATTTTACTGATTGCTGCCAGTATATGGAAGATAAAATGTAAATAATCAAAACAATTATTTTAAAGTTTTTGACACTGGCTGATTGGGTTTACCGATTTTAGTGCAGGTTTCTTAACCCCTTAACATTTGGCATTTAATAAAATGATATAATTATTGTAAAATATTTGGAAACTAATACATTTGCATCTTCATCTACGAGTATCATGTATATCCATATTTATAACATTTTCAAATACAAATTATTGGTTCTTATATAGGTACGACATACATCTTTATCACGTAAAATCATTTTAATATTATAATATATTAATGAATATAATTAAATTTAATAATATTTGTTTATAGGCCCGGAACAAACCCGCAGACGGCGGTGGTCATGTCAATCAAAAGAACGCAGCCGGCCAGAAAGCTACGCCGCCATGTCAAAAGGGTAATGTAATTGTAGCTAAATTTTACTATTTATTAGGCAGGGTGGGCTGAGGGAACCAGTCTTAAGATACTTCTTTCCCCGCATTCCCCCAGAATTTCAAGAAAGAAGTTAACACCGCGCTTTGTCTTGTTACCAGAGATATGAAATGAAATTAATTAATTCCTGCGATTAAGAATAATGTTTTCTAACAACTGACAACAAAAAATATATGATAAAAATGTATGATAATTTCCTAAAGTAACAACAGCTTAAGTTCTATCACATGAATATTTAATAATTTTTAAATAATTTGATATTAAAATAGCTAATTATATAGCTATATGCTTATATTATATCACTTATGAAATCAAAATTCAATAAATATCAAAAATACCTTTCATTTTACGATCTTTTCCGCGTCGCCGTAATCGGAAGGAGGAAAACGTCAAAGGCGATAGATAAGGGAACGCCTTTCTCTAAATGAGATGAAGTTTATATGGAAATCAAATAGCTACCAAGGCGTCAGATTTCCAAATAAAGAAAATTTTACCATTTAAATGCTTGAAGCATTCGAAAGAATAGAAAGTCTACTCTAAGTCTTCCGAACAGATAGAATATTATAGACCTCCATAAACCTTCTCAAGTGTTTTCTGTACCAAGAGCTATAATTTGAAAATAATTAGATACTTAAAATATACTTTAGTCCTCAATTTAATTGTATTTAGTATCTCCCAGTCTTAAAAGCATGTCGCACAGGTGCATCAACAAAAGGTGGCCCCAAGACTCCAGTTAAACCATCAGCCCAGAAAGGTGCAGCGAAGACAGCACCTCCCAAGCAAGCTGCAGCAGCTGCTGTCAAGACTCCACAGGGAAAGAAGAAGAAGGGGCACAAACATCAGCAGTATGAGCTCATCGTTACTATTAATTTGGTAAGCTTAAAATAAAAATATTCAGGCTCAGGTATCCAAGCGTGCGACTGTAAACACTATGTTTTGGGTTCGATTCTCACTCGGGGTAATGAAATCTTTAATATTTTCATTTCCTCGCTCTAGTAACGAGACAAACTGAGACAAATTCCGAGAATTCAATGGAAAGTGGAAACGGAAGTGTCTAAACATTAGGTTGTGCTATAAACGTTAAAAAATAAAAAATATATTTAGTAATCGTTTTAGTTATTATAGGAGGTAATTTTCTCTTACTCGCTCTGGCACGAAAAACGCGGCGTTGAGTTCCCTTACTACAAACACCAATATCTCGAATTCGGGATGAAAGATGGAATGAAGAGTGTTGACACCAGATTCTCTCTGTCCATCTTGCTTCACGAAAACTAGAGCGTGAAAGTAATAAATTCGTCTACATCACCTCACAAAAAAAGTATTTCTATACTTCCAGCATTAGCAACGAGCTACAGTATTCTATGAAAACGGCAGTATTTAAACATTCTAATCTCCTTAAAGTCGCCTAACATAAAGTGAGCGATCGTTTCATCTTCCTAAACACTTTGCTAACGGCTACTGGTATCTGGAATAGATTTACGATGGGGCCTATTCTGGTCTAACTGGCTATATATTTTGTGTCAAATCGTATGCAAATTTAATTTTTTTTTTTCCTCTTATTTACCTAAATTATAATATTTTGATTTTGATTGTCTGATCGATTCCCACTTGGGGGAGTGATTTTTTTCTTTTTCTATAATGATACAAAGCATTTAAATACGTTGAAATTTGTTATTTAGGGAGTGTAGTTGATCACCAAAATAAGATTTATCGAAATTGTTACGGAAATGTCCCATACATTACGGAAAATCAAAGTCCACGCTGCCAAAGTTACAGGCGACGCTTAGCTAGCAATATATTAGACAACTCATTAAAACTTATGATTTACGCAACTATCGATGGAATTTAATTGGAAATAGTTAAAGAATGGCGTGAAATGATAAATTAATAATAATAATTTTGGTATGCCAAAATATGTAACGTAAAATATATTCATATTTTAAAAATAAATCAGTTTTGAGCTGCACATAGCAGGATAGGCATATAGAACCTAGTGTTAAGGCACTTCTTTCTCCATTTTACAACGAATTCTGGATTCATTTCTTCGTTCTGGTATCGAGACAAAGCGCGGCATTGAGTTAATACACAATATCTCGAAAACTTGACGGAGAGTAGGGAACAGAGTGTATTAACACTAGGTTCTTCTGCCTACCCTGCTACATGGAGATATATCTATTACTAATAGTCAGTTCAAAATCGTTACACATATTTGGGATCTGTCAGAAATTTTAATAATTAATATAAATCGGTCTAACCATGAGTTGTGAGGTCTTGAAGGTTAAATGTCAGTGACCTCTAGTAACCCGAGACTATCTAATCTACCCTAGATTGAAAATCAATTCAAATAGATGTAATAATTAATTATATCAGTAAAGTGGCTAGAAGGAGAAGGAGCCTAATCAAATATATCCAATGTGGAAAATAATATCTCTACGAATGTTATAAAACTGAAGAGTTTGTTTGGTTAAGCGCACTTATCTCAAGAACAACTGTAAAAATAACTTTATGTTGCCTAGTCCATTTATTGAAGAATTATTAATAATTTAAATTTTAAGTATTATTAGTTATCTACTGTTGGTACTTCACAATTAAACACTACGTTACCATCCACATCCTTTTTTTGGAAACTTCTTTAATTTCCAGAGCGAAGGAATGAAAGTATTAAATACTTCAAGTCGAAATCGAACCCATAACAGTCACGTTTACCTTATAGGCCTGCGCCATAGGCCGTATATAATAAAATAAATATATAATATATAATTCTATAACGAAATCCAGAATAACACCGCGCCCAACTTTTTACGAGTACGAGTCACAAAAGACAAGGCGTGAACTGTCCGGTCTACCGCTTTTTTAATCACGCGCTATAAACTAACACGCGAAGTGCCACCGTGTTATTCCAATTTCACGGTAAGTCGAACGGGAATAGGCTGAAAATAAATATTTTCATACTGAATTTCTTTATTGAAAATCTATTTTTTTTTAGTTTCACGCCGTATGACCCCGCACATAGAAGTGTAGGCAGCACGAACCTGAAAAGCTAGTGCTAAAACATTCCGTTCTCATTAAACACTTCTGTTCTCCATTTTCTGCCGAATTGTTTTTTACTTACCGATAGTAATTTCGTAAAGTCTGAAGAATTAAGAGTGAAGCCTTTATCTTTATTCGTTCTTTTTTCTTTTCTTTATTCGTTTTTTACATGGATTCTACAATTTTGTAAATTCATAATTGATTGATGGACTCTAACTGAATCGAACTTGAATAGGCATACTCGTATATTATGTTCACGCCCATGTTCTCTATAAATAGTTTCTTTTCGCCTGTGGCATAGAATAGTAAAAAAAATAAAATAAAAAAAAGATATTTATCAATTGTATTCATACTACATTTTATAAACGCAACAGATTGTGGGTTCGATTTACACTCGAGAAAATGAAATATTGAATACTTTGATATTGAATACGCAATGTATCCAGAATTCTGCGGAAAGTGGGAAGCGGAAGTGTGTTTTAATGGAAACGAAGTGGTTTTATACTAGGATCCCAGGATAACTCCGTCTGTCTAACTTTCTATGTGCGGGATGCAAGGTCAAGTTAAAAAATGTACTTAACATTAGACATGGCATTCGAACTCAAAATCCTTGCGAGTAGGAAGCGATATTGATCTTATACAGATGTGTGTTTTTAATATATTTATAATGTAATACTTTTTATTATGAAACAGCGCCATCTAAATTTAATCATAGGCACTATAATGTTTTATTGTAATTGAAGTAGATGTCTCTTTACTTTAAAATGTAATTATTATTGCATGCAACTTAGTTTTCATTCGTCCTCATAAGAATTTGGAAAAATCGTTTCATTATGGGCCCCTGCATTCTTTACCATACCAACCAATAAGAAGTCAAAGCCAATCGAAGCCACTCGTTAACGGAAAAATAAAAGAAAATATATCGAAAGGATGAAATAGTAACGTAAATAGCAATTCAAGTTAAAGATTTTCTATTGTATGGTCTTCGCATAAGAATGCAGGCTAAGTAGGTATCCTTGTAATACCTAAAATATATTTAATCCAATAAAGTAAATTTATATTTTTATTAATAGTCTTTATATCCCCTAATATAAAACTAACTAGGTATAATATTAACAGATATTACCTATTTACTTACGCTTATGATTTCTTCATATAAAAATCAAGATCTAAATGCTATAATATAACAATAAAAATCTATATACTTATCAATTTCAATGACGACCCACAAATAATTAATTTAAATTTGTTTAAACGATTTTGCGTGACGAACAAACAAACAACCAAACGCAATACGTTATGGAAATATTAAACTTGTTATCAATATGTTAGAAATAACAGCTATTTGTAACACTAATAACATCACACGACTCAAGACGTTGATGTATCCATAATTTTGCCGCCAAAAGTGAGGCGTTCCAAATGATTCTCTCTGTGCCAACATCACAGAAATATTTGTTTGTTCTACATTGATCGCAGATTTTAACCGATTGTGTTCAAATACTGGATATGCGTTTAAGATTATATTTATATCGATCCTATCATGGCGCTATACGAAGGTGTACCTGTGCTCGTTTTATTTTCACTACGGTTCTTTTTAATATTTTAATTCTGTATCCCGCATATAGCAGGGTAGGCAGAGAAAACATAGGCCCGTATTTATAAATCGACCTCAACTCTGAAATCGATCTCGAGAGCGATCTTTAGACGCAGCTGGCATCTCTTGCAACGCTGACGACGTCGCTTATGACGACTGTGACTTCCATGCACGAATTGTGTTCATTTCCTCTCTATGTGCAGTGCAACAAAGTCTCGGCACTCATACAATGTCTCTAAGATCAACAGGACAGTGGCCATCCTAAATGCTGGATACGGAGTGTACATATAAAAAATAAAAACATTTATAAAAATATATAATTTTTCTTTAGCACCATTGTAGAATAACAGCTGTAGTGCAAAAATTCAATTTAAATATAGATGCTACTTATACGAGCTGTCATGGTCGTCGCGCGTGTCACGCATTTATTGCGTTATAAAAATATTTACGAAACCGTATTATTTTTTATGCATTTGCATAAAAACAAAAATGAATAGGTGAAGTGAAAGTGATGATTTTGTAACACAAAAAGTGTCTTTTGTGAATTTCAAAAATTGTACAAATTAAAAATAATAAGGCAATATTTAGGGAAACCTATTAAAGTAAATTTAATATAGTCTTTTCGTTTATAACAGAAAGTACGTAAAAACGAAGTGTATTGCTACTAGATTATTACTAGTTTTGGCAGGATGAAACTGATAAAATAAACACACATAATAAATGACTAAATTAAAATAAATAAAAATATAATTTTGGAAAATGGCGGCCGTAACTGATGACAAATACAATAAAGAATATAGAAGAATAAGAAGATTCACTAGCGACTTATCTACACGACAGTTTTCAGTTAGTTTTTTTTTTTATTTTAAGATATATCTGATCAATGTTCGATCAAAAGCGTATTGAATGGCGGAGTTTAACACTGCGCTGTGACTACCAGAGCGAGATAATAAAAATAACTTAAACATTTTTCCCCAATAGACATCGAATCCACAATATCACGACACCACTAGACACCACAACGCCACGACGTTCTCGATAGTAAATTTATTACTTTTAAATTGAGTAATTAATTTTGAGATGGATACCGGAAAAAAAATCAAATATGTAATGGATTATTAACCTTTAATATATTACTTTATTTAATATTTGTTTGATTTTTCTTATAAATTGTTATGTAATTATTATTTTTTAATATTTAAATTATTATATTTATTTAAGGATTATAATAATATTAAAAAATGGTTGTTTTTTCTTTTCAGTCAGAATACGGACTTACAGAAGATCAAGTTGCAGGTATGTAAAAGCTTTTAATAATTTATTTCACCGCACCATTCAAAAAGACGTCATGGTGCCGTAGTGAGTTTAACTAATAGCGATGGTTGTGGGTTCGATCTCCACTCGCGGAAATAAATATACTTAAATTGTTTTGATTTCCCCTCTCAGGGCAGAAAGACCGTGACGTTAATTTCACCCACTGAACACATAACGTGTTTGGCCCTACAGTAGAAAGGTCGTTGTGACGTAGAGGCATAGTGACAGATAATAAGCTTGATAATTATGGGTTCGATTCCCATTCACAAACTCGATAATTTAACAATGGGCAGGGAGCGGAGTGTTTTACCTCTAGGTTTCCTTTGTCTACTCAGCCTGTACCTGTCTCTTGATCTGGTTCTCTTTGCCTTACTTTATAGTAAAAAAAGTATGAAACTAAAAAATATATATAGAGCACTATATTATAATAATATATCATCTTTTTTAGAATTCAAAGAAGCCTTTATGCTGTTCGACAAAGACGAAGACGGTACTATCACAATGGCGGAGCTCGGGGTCGTGATGCGGTCGCTTGGACAAAGACCATCAGGTAAGTTTCTTTACCATTGAAGGAAATGAAGAGACGATACCTTATTGTTATGTAGATCTGGTTATGGAAGATTAATAAAAAAGCTAGGCTCAAATATATACATTTTACTACTACTACTTAAAGAATAAAGTAAATCATTAAGTCTCTATTTTTTTATCCCGCTCATAGAAGAGGGAACATACTAACCTAGTGGTTAAGCATTTTACCCCGTGTCGTGTTGACTTGCGGAACTTAACGCCACGCTCGGTGTTATTACCAGAACGAGAAAATGTGGAATTCGAATCCACCACTGTTCGTTTACAGTCGTACGTTTGTGCCCCTGACAAGAGCTTTAAATAACTTTGAACTTCACCATGATTCATTCATAGACTAACCGTATAATTGTCGTAATGTAAACAGCATTTGCCAAATATTTTACCCAAAATAACTTATAAACACATAAATACATATCTACCTATACTTAAATACTAATGTACCCATGCTTCCGCATAAATGCTATAATGTGATTTTCCATATGAAAAGAATTCTTCTGAATTGAATATTGAAAAATTACGCACTTTCAACTTAATTAAAATAGTTCATCCCCCCGAGAGGAATCGAACCCACAAACGTAGGGCATACAGTCCGACACTGTGCGGCCGACGCTGGCTTCAAGTATGGGTTTTTTAAAATACAACCATATAAAAAATAAAAGATAATGTTAGTTAATTTAAATATATGTAAAATACGAGTATAAATACTAGAAACGTACAAAAATAATAACTCAAATAATTGTTATATTCGAAAAAAAAAATCATAGCTTATTACAAAATAATATCGAAACGCTATTAGTTATTTTTCTTCATAGATTATATAAAAAAAAGGAAAAAAAACGTACCCACTAGAACACCTAAAGGCCCCGGCGAGATTCGAACTCGCGATCTCCTGTTTACTAGACAGGCGCTTTAACCAACTAAGCCACGGCGCCGATGACGCGAAAGGTTAAATATTATTACCGGTTCTAAGAATGGTTACCAAGAGTATTTTATCATAGTTATCATTTTTTAGTTCATTAGAAAAAACCGGTCAAGTGCGAGTTGGATTTACGCATGAAGTGTTCCATACCGTTAAATATAAAAATGACAAAAAATCACGTTTGTCGTATGGGTGCTTAAATATTTGTTTTTATCTAGCGGCAGCAGAAATACATAATCTGTGAAAATTACAAATATCTGTCATGGTTCTTGACATTCAGTCTTAATAGCCTAAGATCCCAGGGCCCACAGGCTTACGTCAATTTAGCAAAGCTAAAAAATCGGGCCCTTTCAGAGGTAGCGCCAACAAAAGGTTACATGCTCACTTTTGTTAAAGTAGAAACGCTAGTACTCGTCCCTAGGATGTCAATCTAAGACTTTTGTAGGACTTTAACTGAATCAAGGGGTTGTGAAGCAACATAATATAGGCTACTTTTTATCCCGGAATCCACATGAAATGGAGGTAGATTAGGGAGTACCTATAGGTGACCAACGTAGGTGACTCTTTAACCAAATTCCTATGAGAATGGTTTTTTTTAACTTATATCTTATAGTATACGTAAACAAAGTTGGGAGTGACGACTACAGAGCTATAAATAGATAGTTGACTTGTGTTAAGATATATTTATCTCTCACTATAATTATATAACAGATATTTTATTAGCTTTGAAATACATCCGGAGACGTTTGCCAGATATTAAATTGAGTTGGCCATCTTGTTGTTAGCTATTTGTCATACTATAAATTCTCAAAATATTAGTCATTAGTTATTGGCGGATGGGTCCGAAGAGCTGAGGATCGAGTGTGGTGGCGAGAATTGGGGAAGG
>FAPJ01025088.1:0-17559 GCA_001485985.1 Heliconius ethilla aerotome | reverse complement strand
GCGTGCAAGTTGAGTTGAGTTTGAATGTAATAAATGTATGAAACTTATTTCTCTTTTGTCATATACAAATAAAAGCTTAAATCCTATTTTTTGCTACTTAAGCTCCTTGTGCTCTTTCTTGTATGCATTTAGTTTGTAAGTTAAGATATTTTTCAATCATATCAATTTGTTTTATAA
Organism: Heliconius ethilla aerotome; assembly: GCA_001485985.1. NCBI lineage: Eukaryota > Metazoa > Arthropoda > Insecta > Lepidoptera > Nymphalidae > Heliconius > Heliconius ethilla. The sequence goes on along the minus strand of FAPJ01025088.1, from coordinate 17,382 downwards.
AACAAACCTTAAGCTAGTACTGAAATAATATAATCAGTGACATATGATAGGAATCGAACCCAGAACCTATTGCTTTTAAAGTCACAGGCTTGTGACTGCGCCACGACTGGCCTCAGTCTGTCTTTGGAGTCTACATTTAAAAAAAAATAATAATTTTCACGACAAAAAAAAAATATAACGAATTTACAAAATTCTTCCTAAATATTTATATTTCAACAGCGATAACCCCAAAATATTACGACTTCGATATAAATGTAAAAACATTGTTTTTTTATCTTACCACATTAACGATGTTTACGTGACTGTATGTGTAATAAATACACTGTTTTGATAAAAAAAGGGATAAAACAAACATATTTTCTTTTACTTGGAAATGAAGATTAAGGAAGGAAGGTAGAATTAATGGCAAAAACTTTTTTAATAAAATTATATTTATTTATATCTACAAAAGTACACAATAAAGTAGATAACTATAAATATTGCGATTTAGAATACACTATTGTATTAATTGGTGTTTTATTTACTTTATACTCTAAACTCAAATCAAGCTAAGAAAAAAAATAACTTAATTTTTTTTATTTTGAATATTTCAACAAAATTATTACTTTAATTATTACTATTTAAAATCTTTTTAAAAAAAGAGAATAAAATGGCATGTTTATTTCATTTCTTAGATATATTATAATATTTAAATGCCTTTTTTAATATCAGCATACTTTATTTTAAAATAAAAGTTACATTTAAAATACGCTCTATAATTAATTTCTAATTCTGTTTTAATTTACTATATATATATTATATCCGTGTAGATAGTTATTTATAAATATATATTTGTAAAGACTATTGTATTATATTATTAAAAGAATAAAAAGGGAAATTATATAAAATTTTGAGTGTACTAGGTCAATTTTGCTCAAAAAAATATCTACCAAATAACATTCAGTTTTACATTTTAAAATGGAACTTGTTTATAAAAAACAATAACAATATTCTGTCAAGTGTTTATAAATTTCATTAATAATATGCCTTACAATTGTTAAAATTACATTAAAAAATATTTATTTCTTTCATACACTGCCCAGAGTAAAAAACATAGTATTAAGACACTCTGTTCTGCATTTTTCTTCCATTTTGATTAATGTTTATAATATGCATAATAATTTTCATGCATAAATATAATATAACAATTGATTTATTTAAATTAAAAAGTCTAAATTTTACAGCGTAATTGATACTGATTAGATTCGCGTTTGGGGGTTCGTTCGGGGGAAAGAAGGGTCTTCAAAAAATATGACCTAGTGCACTAGAAACAAAAATTACTTGAAAACGACTTAAATATAAATCAATCATTCTCACTACTAAGAGAATCTTCATCACTATCACTCGACCACTCTCCTTCACTGTACTCTCTGTCTTTCTTCTTTTTCTTCTTATCACTACTCGGTGTGTTATCAATGGTTTGTAGCCCCAGTTCTTTTGTAGGAGAGTTTGACCTTAGCTCTTTTAATGTATTTGTTAAATCGATGTTCAGTGTTTGAACATTATTTTCTTCTTCAGATTCTTCTTGTCGCCTCTTCTTTTTGCCTTTCGATGTGTGCTTTTTCTCCTTCTTGCGTTTTTTTTTCTTTGAACTGTAATAGGGATAATTATATTATAAGATATGATTTTCATAGTTTTTATAACTATAACATTCTTTATTAAAAAAAGCGGATTTCCAGTTTATTCAAAATCTATTGTCGTGTGAAAAATGTGAATTTAAAAACAAAATAGATTTTATTTCATTAAAATAAAAAGACAACAAGAACAGATTATAAATGGCAATTACTTTTGCTGATTATTTAACTATTTTTAGAATCTTTGTGCTAGAACGTAATTTAATTTCGCCAAAAAAATAGAAAAGGTAAATAAAATAGATACATTATCTTTAAGTATTATGATAACATTGTCGAAACACTTCAATTGGGGTTTTAGTCAGTCATTCATAAACCCTTTTGACGACCACACCGCAAGATTAAAGGGATTTTTTTTTGTTATCCGTAAGATATATCTATCTATCGATACATAGTGGCGCAGGGGGTGCGTGAGATTGTAGGCGCAAGTTGTTGTGGGTTCGATTCCTACCTAGGAAATATACATACTAGGAATTATAAATTATAATATTGATTTAATTTTTTTAACTAATACATACCCATCATAATCCGCGTCATCTTCATCTGATGATCTGAAAATAAAGTTTTGTTTTTTTTTTTATTAATTTCCCCTTTATTTCTCATATAGCAGAGTAGGCAGAGAGATCAAAGAACTCTAGTGTGAAAACACTCTGTAATAGCTTTCCGATCGAATTGGAGACATAACATATGTTGTTCATTCAATGCTGCATTTTGTCTTGTCAAAGCAGAGAAATGAAAATAATTTCCAAATAATCTAAAAAAGCATTTAATACGATGCAATTTTTTATTTAAAATAATGCTTTTATCTTTCTTTTTGGAAGAAGAAAAAATTAACACTGTTAAGTATGTATTCAACTACAAAATGGACACAAGTACAAACCATACTGACCTGTTTTTCTTTCGTTTTCCTTTTCTCATTCTGTCGGTTTCCTCATCATCTGCGGAGAAATAAATACATAATGCTAATGTATAATAGAATTCCAATACACTTCCCCATAGGTGTAATTGTGATGATCATGTTTAATTAAAAGTTTCTCCAAAGATTAAAGATACATTGTGAAGATTTTCTAAATATACATAAAAATTATCTAAACATAATATCTCTGTAAAAATATGAATAAAATATGCACAAATCCGATACAAGAGAAATATGGATATTTTAGTTCCAGTTTCTGATACAATGAACATGTAGGTGTCCAAGTTCTTGTAAATTGATAGAGTAAATTCTTTTTGATCGGTCGTGGATTCGATTACCATCCGAAGACTAATTAATACATATATTTATTTCTGGCGCTGATAAATAAATAAAGCGCGGCGTTGAGTGACGCCACTTAACAATACCTCCCGAATTCGATGGAAAGTAGAAAACATAAGTTAACGCCGCACTTTATTTTGTTAAAAGAGCGAGGAAATAAAAAATATTTTATTCTGGAAATTTTATATTAGTTAATGTATTTAAATTCTCACCTCTCCTATCTCGCTCGCGCCGCCGACGCTTTTCGCGCCTCCTTCTTTTTTCTTCATCACTTTTCTTTTTCCGAAGTGACTCTAATGTATCGACCTATTGAGTAAATTGTTAGATTATTTAATAAACACTTTTAAAATGTAAATTTGTTTTTTAGAAAACGTATAAAATTAGCTGTGAGCACTAAGCCATAACATTCTCATTGACTAACAACATAAATAAGTTGTAACAAACATATATTATAATTATAATAATATATAATTGAGGCCTGTCATTCTTTGTTCGGATGTCGAGGCAAAAAGCGGCTTGAAATTCCGCCATTCAAAACACAATGCCTCTAAAATTCAACGGAAAATAGAGAACAGGGAGTTTCTTAACACTAAGATCCCTCTGCCTACCGTCTTATGTGCGGCATACGGCGTGAAGCTAAAAAAAATATAACAATATTAACATAGCTTATAAGGCTTAGTGAGATCTACGACACTGGTTTTTTAAATTCTATAAAAACATTTTGAATTGAAATACCATAGCACTGGCAAGAGAAGTAGTGGGTAAGGCGGCGGCAGCGGGATCAACACCCACTTTTTTTAGAAACTCCGCCGCTCTCTTTCTTCTTTCTTGTTGTTTCACTCTGTCCGTTTCTGTTTCTCCTTCAACTTGATAAACAAAAACATATGTATTAATACACAGGCAAATGCCACAATGACGTTATATTATCATAATTTTAAAATAGTTTTTTTCTGCATACATTCACAATAATAAAAATAGGATATAAACACATAAATAAAGATGTTAAAAGAATATTATAGCATACCTTTTGAGTCTGACTGCTCGCCGGTCAAATCAATCATTTCAGCCGAATTATCTTCCAACGATATAATTTCAGTTTCCAAATCATCTTTATATTTCCGTTTTCTATCTCTCTCACTTCCCTTATGTCTTTTTCTATCGCGTTCCCGTTCCCGTTCGCGTTCGACACTATGCCTCTCTGTTCTGTCTGTCCGTTCTTTACGTTCAGATCTGTAAGCCTTTTTCCGTTCCCGATGTTTTCGTTTATCTCTACTTGGGCTTCTTCTATCTCTTTCTCTACTTCTTTCTCTTTCCTTCTTTTCGGGAGTTTTCTCTTTTTTAACTTCTATTATTGGTTGTACTGCTTTTTTTACTACTAGTGTTTTTTCAATTACTAGCGGTTTTTCTACGATTTTAGGTGTCTCTTTTATTTGGATCTCTTCACTAACTTCTTTAACTTCATTTAGAACTAGTGGTTTCGGTACATTATTTATTTTGGCTTCTATTGTTTTCACTATGGGCAAGTTGTTTGTTTGTGTAGCCTCCATTTTGTATACCACAATGGGTGGTATATTATTACTGCACACTTGTGGAATGTTAGACTTTGGCATTTCTTTTGGTGGTTCCTCTTGTGTCTCCTCCTTATTTTCGTCTTCGCCTTCCGAACTAGATTCATAGGGTAATGCCGGTTTAGGCAGAATCGGATCTGGTTCTTTTAGCTTCTTAATTGAGAATGACACTGGTACTGAAAGAAAAATTAATGTTAGTTATATCCAAATATTATTAAAATAAAAAATATTATTAAAAAAAAAAAAATTTATATACAAAATATTGATGGTTGTGACTTTAAAAATAAATAAATGTTAAATATTCATAATATTTAACAAAAATATAAATTATATGTGATAAAGTTGTTCATTTTTTATTTTTATTCCATTAAATATTATTTAAAAACTATACATAAAGAGTAGTACATAAATGTAAATACTATATACAAAAATACCTTTATCATCTTTACTGCTCTTTTTATCTTTTCCATTGACATCCACACCACGTTTCTCTCGCATTAATTTCTTATAAAACGTATGATACATATTATTAGGCTCCAAAAATGTAAATCTCGGATCATTTTTAGCGCGCACAATCTCTTCGAACTCGTCGCCATTTCGTGCAACGTATGCCGCCATTTTGTCTATCACTATTTTGACGTCATCGGGTGGAGTGACGATTACAACTTTATCTTTGCTATCTGATGATGAGGAGTCATCGAAGTCTGTTTGGAAAAAAATTAACGATACGTTAATCTAAATGTAAGAAAATTAAATATACTTTTTGTTTTGTATTATATTAAAATATTTAGGAGAATGCTTATATTTATAAATTTTATATTAATATCTATCCATAGATAAAGATGTGACAATAAATTCCACACGTAATTCTACGTTCTCAACTTCTATGTTATGTAATTATAAAAAAAAATTAAAAATATTAGTTACTAAGCAATTTATGTTCATATAATAAATAAATTTAAAAAAGTAAACTGCATAAAAAAATAGAAATTTAAAAAACAAAATTATTATAAAAAAAGCAAACATACCAGAATCATCACTATCACTGTCAGTGTTATAATTCTTCATGAGACTAAGTCCAGTTGACTTTGAAGGTGTGACTGTTGTCTTCACGGGCTGAACCGGCTTCACTTGTTGGACTACTTGCTGAGCTTGCTGGGCCATGTATTGGTGGTAGTAGGCTGCATACTGCTGTTGAACTGTGGTGGGTTGTGCTGCTATAAAAAGATATTATTTATTATAATAAGATTTTAAATTTACAAAATATAAAGATTAAAATTTTCAATCATTGTTTTATACCTCACATATGAAGTGGCCTGAGTCTAGTCCAGACACTTCATTATACACTTTCCGCTCGAATTTAAAACGTTCCATTGGACTGGCGAAAATTAAGGCTACATGAAAGTACATACATTTTGACGTAGACAGTTTGAACCCACAATCAATGCATTTATAGTCAATATCCAGGATGGTAAAAAGCTTCAGTGATATAATATTAATTATGTAAATACCAAAAATTTTCATAGCAGAATTTGAACCCGCACCCCTCGGAAGACTACGGCTTCCGTGGGGTGCGAATATTTTACAGCAATTTTGTTTAATTGAACACTTTATATTAAAAAAAACTTTTTCATTTATGAACAGATTGCATCAAAACGAACACTAAATGTTTTAAAAAACTGTACTTAAATCGGTTATTCCGATTCTGAGATTAGCATGAACAAACAGACAAAGTGACACGATTTAAAAAATCACTGTTTTGAGTTCTATTATATTGATAAATGTCACATCGTTTATTTATATTTAATCTTACATAACCAATAAACTAATACAGGTACTAATTATAATTGAAACCTTTTAAATACACAATGCTAACCTTGACAATCCCCTCTATTGTACATCACTGGTGCTCTAGATATCTCAGCATGTGCTCGAGGGGGTAAGGGTTCGGTTCCTGGAGGTGCAACTTCACCTGGGGCTAATTCTGGTGAATAGGTTTCATCTAGAGCTGTTTCTCCGCGCATTTTAGATATAAGTAGTGTATAATCGCAGTCTGCTGACGGTTTGTAATGAATACTTGGTATAGATGGAGCCTAGAAATAATGTGAAGAATTAAATTAGGGATAGAGTATGAAGGTAAAAATTAAATTAAATAAGAAACTATACTGTTTGTATAATATTTGAATGTAATACATTTTTAAAAGCGCTATTTCAAAGAAAAATAAAATGTTTTTAAGAAAGCATATTTTTTTATGTGTAGCATATAATAAGTTGTAAGCGCGTATATAAGAATTTAGACATAGCTTGATGAGAATTTATGGATTAGTTATAATTGAACTTGAACAGTTTCCGAGAGGTGTGGGTTCAAATTTCGCTTCTTTCTTTTTTTCGAATATTTTATAGGTTTCTTTAAAATGAATATACACTTCTATAAAATAACAAGGACATAGTGAATCTTGCGGCAATGTGCCAACTTTCAAAATTACAAATTAACTTTAACTTTCCATTATTTAAAATTCTAAGTCATAATAAAAAATGTATATTTAAATAGCCATTAACCTATTCATAGTTCACATTAAATACAATATAGCTATATTGTCGTTCTATTATAATGCATTTATAATTATTAAAACAATAAACTTGATAAAAGCGTTTTCACTATTACATTGTTTATAAATTAATATGTTTCAAAGTGAAGTAAGCAAAGGGAACCTAGTGGTAAGCAGAGGAAGGCAGAAGGAATCCATTTTCCGCCGGATTATGGATGCATTGCGTGTTTAATGGCGGAACTGAACGCCGAGCTTTTCAACGACACCAGAGTGAAAAGAAGAAATTATTAATAAATATTTCATTTCTTAGTTTAACCAGACTCTTTTATATAAAAAGTTACTAAAAATAAACTTAATATAATTATTAAACTATTAAAATTTTAATAACATACTGATTCTATTACTGTTGACGCTAAGCTTGGATGAAGATATTCTTCGTTCACTTCTTGCTTTTCTGCAAAAAAAAAACACATGGTTTATTTTATAAAAACTGACAATTAAAACAAGGAATATGAGTTGTAGCACAACATCTCATTGCAAATGCGAAGGTTGTGGGTTTGTTTCCCACATGGAGGAATAAACACATTTAATTTTTTCTAAAGACATAGTGCACCATTAAATTCCTCACTCAATTTGCTATGTCTCTGTTGCCTATTAGGACACTTCTGTTCCCCACTTCCCACCAAATTCTTGAGGTACAGCATGTTGGGTGCACATGCTGTACCTGAAGAATTTGGAGCAGGGGCACAACAACAATTATTTAAATTAAGCATCAGGTACGAGAATGACTGGTACAAGAATGAATGAATGAATATACAGAAAGTTTGAATGCTAATTATGGTAGGTTTCACTAAAGTCAAACTATACAATCAGGACAAAATCCAAGTAGTTCAAATATAAAAAGAAACATGTTCTAAAAAAATTATTGTAATATACGTCTCATGTATATTATGATATCACATTACAAAAGTTGCATATAGACAGAATATGAAACTTTATTACTTTACTGCTGACTTTAGTTTCTAATATAAAATCTCATTAAAGTTTATATATGCTATCTGCTTAGCAAAAACTGTTATAAACAAAATAATATAAATTAAATTAATTTATAATAGTCCAAAGTACCATTAAATTTTATGTGATATGCCTTCTTAGCGATTAACACTTGTGGGTTCGATTTCCACTAAGTGGGATGAATTATTTCCATTACCTTCATTCTGTTCTGGTTACAATACTCAATACTCAACAAGAGTTCCAGTACTCAACACATCTAGCTCCACATACATCATCATATTAATCTAGAAAATAATACAAAACATGAGGCTACTATCTTGCTTCATTATCAGGATACAGCATAAAGCTAAAAAAAATCTCACCTTCAACAACTTCAGTCTTTTCTGGCCATTTCCCAGCCTTCACGAGTCCTGTTAATGCCTTGTAGTAGGGATTCAAAGGTGAGTCCTTATTAAGAAACTGGAACTGTGGATTGTCACCCTGCTTCGCCTTTATAAGTATCTCCATTTGGGTGCCTTGAGATGCTATGAACTTGGCTGTTTTTTCTATTATTGCATTTTGTTTTTGAGTATCAGGCTGAAATTAAAGATAAAATGTATTAATCATAATTAAAATATTTAAAATAATATTTTAAGCAACATCTTTTAAAATATGATCACAATTGTAATAAACTAATAATTTACATGTACTTACAAGAACTGTGTCTACAGGTAGTAAAGCCTTAAATGCTGGTGTAGGTTCAAAGGGTTCTTCAACTTCTGTAACTTGAGTTTCAGGCACTGATTCTGATGGTGTGTCGTAATTGAATCCTACTTGACCATAACCAGCTGCATGGAGGCGCTTCAGTTCTTCCTCTATGATATAAATGTTAAAAATTAATTAATTCATTAAATATGCTATAGATTTTTGTTTATTATAATGTTTTAGTTATGCAGGGGCACAAGCATGCCATTGTAAATGCAACAGCTGTAGGTTCATTTCTGACTCCAGGGAGCGAAATATCAAATAATTTTATTTTTATTCTGCATATAGGAACCAACACATTGAGCCATGTTGTGGAATATAATGCAGCACAGAAAATATGATGGATTCAAATTTCTACAATTTTTGTTTGAAGTAACTGAACAAATTTCATCAGTCAAATATATTTTATCAAATAAAAATACATAGGAATTTTATGAATGCAAAATTAATAAATGATACCTTTATACATTTCTTCTTCATCTTCATCAGTATGGAGGGCCCTGTACCTCTCCTCATCACAAAGCTGTTCCACATCCAGTTCTGCTTTGGTGAGCTCCACTCTCCAGTCGAAGCCTCCTGGAGGGGCTTCCAAAGTCGACAGATCATGAAGAGCACCTCTTGCATCATACCTGTCCACATAAGAAAATATATTAGTTGTTTCATTTTAGATGTATGCTATAGTTACAGTTAGAACATACAATTTTATATATATGGCTATACCAATCATTCATATATCACTATACATACCTAACCCTCAAATATTCTAAATATAGTAAATGGATGTTTCTTTCGAAATAATTTTTACTTAAATGTAAATAACCAATCCTTTCAGATACAATAACATTGAAATTATTCAAAAATGGTGTATTTATAATTCTATCGTATCGTCGGCCCATACAAAGACAAATATATTTATCGTACATACTCAAGAATGCCTTCTTAGGTTATACATACCACCGGAGGAAGTCACCATAAGAAAATGCGAGGCAGCCGCTTCATGTACGGCAATCCCTGCTGCCTGCTCGCCTCAACGGGAATGTTCAATATTGTCTGCGAAATACTTAGTATCTTCCAAAAATTAATACTTTCTGATTATTTACTATGCTTTTTAACTTTTGAGCGCCACAATTAACAGTCTTATAGTAAAAAACGGATCGAACCTGTCGATTTTCAACGTTTCTTCCCCCATCCACGGAATGAGGTGTTTGCCTTGATCAATGTGCAAGGCTTTATCATCATCCCTGAACAGTTTGCAGGAATAGCCGAACACGAATAATTCTTCTTTCTTCTCTTTACGTTCACTTTTACGCAATATTCCAGTTTCAACTTGATTATTAGTCCATTTTAAAGCCATTTTTGGAAAAATACACTATTTTAAGAGTAGAAAAATTAATCACTACAACTGTGAACACGCCATCCTTTTACTTGTAAGTTGTAACTTGACTTGTTTCTAAATTCTAAAACTCATTTTATCTGTGGTTTTTGCTTTGACTTAAAAAATAGATGTAACAGACGTGTTATATTTTTCTATATAAATTTCCGTTTTACGGAAAATTACTTAAAATATAAAATTATATATATTATTAATTATAATCAAAATTCATTAAAAATATTTCTAATTATTAATGTGAAAAATGTCTTACGATTGAATATTTTTTAAATGACATAAATACTATAATCAGCTTATATTATGGAATGCCGTTTTGTATAAAAAAAATAAATAATGGCAACTGGATATAAGCCAGACAAATAAAGACTATCATGATGTAGCTGAATCCTATACATATGTACGCTGTGTTTGTAATTTGGTCTAATAATACAGGTCTCAAAAGGCATATGGCGGACGTTTTATATATTTTTGCATCGAAAACTGATAAATTCTTTTAGTTATGTACACCTTGTGACCGCTAGAGAGTATTTGTTAAACGTAGATTATTAATGCTAGTTTTTAATGTGTAAATAAGTTTATTATACTGATAGTCTTGTAAATATTGTTAGTATTTTCGTGCGTGGACGTTTTTATCCGTATTGTTTAGTGAAAAACGAAAAGTCTGTGATATAAACAATACCTAGTTCATAGAATAATTTCCTCAAGACTTTTGTAAATATTGTATAGATTATTTTAGAATTTTAATAGAGTTAATATATTGAACGAAGACTGAGAAATTGTGTGCGATTGCAAGCTATGTCAGCTGTGAACCTATTGTCTTCATTGAAAGAAAATCCAACGGACGGGAGCCAGACGAATGGCTGTAACCAAACAGGTAATTATACTCTCACAATATCCTAAACGTCTAGTTCATCCTTTTAAATCTACTTACTTTATCCTGACGTAAATTCCAAGAGCACATTTGAAATTCTAATTGAACCTACTTTCAAATTTAGACGTCCCAATTTGAGTCCAATCTGAAGTTCTATGCCCGAATGGTCTGACACAATATAACATCAGTATTATACTTATCTATTTACATGTAATTGATTGTTTTGATATTTTCAAAACAAACAACATTGATGTTGGGAATCAATACTCAGCTTCATATATAAACCTATAAACTTACATAATATTTTTATAGCATGTTATAAGCCACTATTACATTTATTTGTATACTTTACAAAATAAAATCATTAGCTTCTTATGGAACATTATTTATGATACATGTTACAGAATCTTCTGTTTACAGCATGCAAAATATCTCATTTTTAGATTAAATTTATAGTAAACATTAAATAAAAATGACATTCTTAATTGATAATTTCTCTACAAAGGTCTACTATCCATATCCAATTAATAAAAATATTTTATTATTACTTGCTAATTCTGTTATTTACATATGTGTATATTTTTATAATTTTTTAGGTTATTCACATTTTTATCATCTCTTAAATAAATAAATTATAATTTATATGCTGCTTATACAATACCTATTAGATATAATTGGTTGCTTTAGATTTTGTGTAAATTGTTAACTTTCAGATAAATAACTAAAATAGAAGAATTATTTTTATATTTATTAATGTTTGAGGTAACAAATATCTTAAAGGAGCACCTATAGCTACAAACTAGGCACTATTTCAAGGGATATTTCTTGCTATACAAAAGACCTGGCACCCTCACAGTGAATCCATTAAAGACTAAGAAATTCTAAATTCTCCATTTACAAAAAAAATGAAACATTTTTACATTTAGATTTTAATCTTGTTAGGTAATATGTCATTTTAATCTCTTATATAAATCAAGTACATATTAAATCTCAATTGATCATAGTAAAAGATTTGCTTTATTACAAAGATTAAACTTATTTTAATGTAAATTTGTACTGTGCTTATTGGGGCATGAATAGACATAAACAAGTTACTATTATAGTATCTTTAATCACCTAAGGCCAAATTTCTAAATGTGGATATTCAATTGTATTAAATCTGTGTATAAAACTTGCATGTTTTTTTAACAGGTTTCACCCTATATTAAAATTTACTTATTTACCTGCTTCAAAACATAATTCATTCAATTTTTTATACATTTTGTTAAAAAAAAAAAAACAAATTTCATATATTCTTGTTAATATACTTTTCTAATAGTAACAGATAGAGGAAACAATTCTGTATATAGAAAGATATTGAAATTATATAATATACATATAGTTAATTGAGAACTGAATGTCTTCTCTTCTCTTGTGTGCTAGCCCTGCACTGGAGTTGTTTGAAGTTAAAAAAAAAATATTTTTTTTTATATTAAACAAGTGAAATTGACTGTTGACATTAGCAATTTATGATATGGTGATAATAAAAAAAATATTGTACTATCTGCTTTCTGAAAGGAATATTTTTTTAACAAATATGTCAAAATATGATTTTTGTCATAAAGTTATGGTTAACACAATACAACAAGAAAGTATTAGTTTATGTTGTTTTTATGTGACCACATCTCCCACTGATTGAGTCCATACTGCACTTAGAGATATTGTATGCTAAATTGGGAAAGATCTCTTTTCTTTCTTTTTTAGGTACTGAGGTATTGGCAATGATATAATTTGTAAGGAAAAAAATATACGCTTTATTTAAGTATTTTATAACATACACAAATGTTTCAGTGAAACTTAAACTAATAACTATTGCATCTTACAGTGACCACAGTGTTGATATTTGAAAATATTATGATGAAGGCTTAACATCACAAAAGTACTGGGTTTGATAGTTTAATAAATCAACACTTACTCATCAAGTTTTGTAATAATAAAAAAAAACATGCTGCCTGCTTAAAATATCTTATTAAACGAAAACAGTGCCTATTGAAATTTTATCAAAATTTTATGTGTTAATGGTTTTAAGTGAATGTATTAAAAGTAATATTAGCACTCTAAAGTCTAAATAGATATAAACTGTTTCGCCCCGCACAGGACATAATACATATAGGCTTAATTCAATAGCGACCCTTCAGTTTGCATGAAGGGTGCAGGGATTGAAGGTCAAGGGAAACACACCTCATTATATAGATACACTTTAAATGTCACTACTGCTACACACTTTAGTAAGGATAAATAAATCTTCTTCTTATTTTCTAAGTTCCCGTTCCCGTAGGAAGTTCGAGAAATCCTCTAAGTGGTCCCCTACACTCCTAATCCTATCTAAGCATATGTCAAATTAATTTAATTAAAATTTAAACTTTATAAATCCAGTAGTTTGTCTATGCGTTGTCAGTCGCTGAGTAACGGTAGTTTTTTTATACCTATAGAGGCCGCCGTGGCGTAATGTCACAAGCGTTTACTGTACGGGAAAATGGATTATTATTTATTAATAATTAAATTTCTTCGCTCTGGTATCAAAGCGCGGCGTTGAGTTCCGCCATTCAACACGCAAATTAGGCGGAAAATGAGGAACGGAGTGTCTTTACATTAAGTTCCCCATGCCTACCCTGCAATATAACCGTATACAGCGTAAATCTAAAAAAAGAAGATAAAAAAAGAAAAAAAACTTTGACATTTGTTTTTTATTTCTGTATATTCTTATAGAGTATTCGTTTCCTTTAATCAATTGCTGCATAAGGTGTTGACTAGCAGAATTTGACGCTGCTCTTCGTCTATCGGAATGGGGGAATAAAAATAAATTTAAGTAGAATCATTCTTAATGTGGATCGAACCCACAACTGACGCATTATCCATTCCTATAATCGCGGCCCGCGGCTTCGCCCGCTTGTACTACACTTTGAAAACTAAAATGTCGACCAATTTTATCAATATAAAATTGGTGGAATATTACTTTTTTAATTTGTAAATTGATTGATATTAACCAAACAATAAATGTTAAGTGAAGTTTGCCATTTGCAATTTTACTTTTACTATTGTAAAACGTAAAACAATAGTAAAAGTAAAACTGCATTACAATGGCTCGTTTCTGAGATAAGCGTACACAGACAAATATAAATAATTATTTTATGGTTCATTATATTCATAAATGCTCCTAATAAAAGATTTTCTCATATATCTTCCCTATGTATGTATAGATTTTCCAAAAAATGTGTTAGAAACCTTCCCACTAAGTAACCATAGTAATATGCCTCGAAATTGTGGAACGCAGTGTCTGAACACTAGGTTCCCTCTGCCTACCCTCTGCCTTTCTACTGTGTGCGGAATACAGCGTGAACCTGATTGATTTTTTCAATTACGGCTTCAATTTTCAGGTATTCGAAGAACTTATCGTGTGAATCCTTAAAACTTGATGATGAATAACATGGCTCATTAATCTGAGTTTAACGTTTCACCCCTTATTTGGGAGCTAAGTTTGTAACACCTACTAACAACGTAAGAGTATATATGAGAAAGCTATATAAAAAAGTAAAACTAAATTTATAGTATACTTATAAATTAGTTTTTATTTGTCTTGTTTCTATTACCTATATTATTTTTATAAATATTTTTTTTATTGAGGCCAGTCGTAGCGCAGGGGCATAAAGTGTGACTGTAAAGGCGACTGGTTGTGAGTACAACTCGAGGAAATTAAATATGTATTTATTATATTTATTTCTTGGCTCTGGTGATGAGGCAAAAGCGCAGCATCGAGTTCTGCTACTCAACACGCGATGACGCTAGAATTATGCGGAAAGTGGAGAACGGAAGTGTCTTGATGAAATGCTTAAAAAAATAAAAATGTATAAGTACCTACGGCAAAAAAAACATTAAATGAGAATTATAGTTAAACGCTAACTACTTGTTAGGAATGTGAAATTTGGTCAAAGTGGTCCTTTTATAACGTAAACATGGAGCAAAATACAGTGATTATAAACTCATTCATATGTTTAAAATAAAATATGAAAAAATATTTATTAATATAATATTACACATATGATTAAAATAATACATAATTAAAAAATAACACATATTTGACCTTCAATATTGTATTTAAAGACTGGCAACAAGAAACACACGAAGAAATAGATAAAATGCAGGTAAATTATAAATTTTTACTAAAAATAGCAATTTGTTAATATATTTGAGGGTACTTCTATGCAATTCTACAACGGTCGCGTCGTTCACCTCAGTCTTTGAGACGTACCCGTACGCTGCGTGACCTCGCGATAGTGTTTTTGAGAACTTATAGTTTTCTATTCTCTCTTTACATCTCTATGCGAATCAATTTTACGTATTTGAATTTGGAACCATTGGTTTTTGGTCGCCTTGCTTTTTCGTAATCGCGCGTTTCTGCGTCTCTCTGACAACCCTAGTTTTTAAGTTTTAGTCTTAGTTTTTTTTTTGTTATTGTTATATTTAAGTTAATTAAATTAAATAATTAATATTTTTATTACCGTTTTAAATATATGTATATTATTATTTGATATTGTGTAGTGTTAGTGTTTGTTAGGTTAGTTTTTTATTTGAGCGCCATTTTGTTGTTACGCGTCACCGCCGTCGAAATGGTGAGCAAGGATGTGAGTAGTGAAGTGGCGAAGAAGGGTCGCAGGAGAAGGGGACGTAAGGGGGGTAGCCGCGCATCTAAACGCCGCGCGAGACAAATGGCCGCCATGGAGATAGTGTCGCCGGCGGAGAAATTATCCTCCCCGTTAAAGTGTGGCGTCCACGTTTTTGTGCTGAAGTATCCGAGTGCGCTACGAAAGGTTCCCACGCATCTGCCGCCGAGGGTGCACGCTGGACCACCGTCCAGGAGGGTGAAGCGTGTGTCGTGGCGTAAGTTTATGGCTACCGATAAGGAATGTACTTAAACTATATTTTGCTAAAAACTGTTAATATTTGAATTATAGAATGAGAAATTAATATTTGAAGTAGGTAACTTGAAATTTTAAATAGTTGTAGTTGTTCAATTATACATAATGATTATAAGATTTGTTTCTTATTTTTTTATTGATAAAAATGTAAAACGTATGTAAAATGTAAAAATGTATAACGTATTTTTTTTTTCTTCAAATTATCATCTTATTTCTATGAATAGGTGTGATTCTACAGTAATTTTATGCATTATGGTACATGGTATACCCCGTACATAGCAGGGTAAGCAGAGAGACCCTGAGAACCTAGTTTTAAGACACTCTATACCCATTAAGATACTTCCGTTCCCTATTTTTTTTAAAGATAATGCGTTTAATGCGACAAATAATAAAAGTTCATCCCCTAACTCTGCTTTTTTCTTTTATCTAAATGATTTTCTCTTTAAAAGGCTTTAGCTGTGTGCTGCGCCGCTAACGCTGCAGTTTGACTAAAAAGTGGAAAAAAATAAATATTGTTGATTAAGCATTCCAGCAAGGAGGAATCGAATTCCTAACAATCGCGCAATCGTATAGTTTCTGAATGCATATGCAAATGCAATATGTTTTTATTAGTGTTTTTTTTTATTTATTTATTTTGTTATCTTATATAATAAGAGCCTTTTGAGTCGAAATAATATTTATTACTTTTTCCGTCGAATTGTTTAATATATAAATATTAAACAATTAAAACAAACAACAAATTAAATTAATTAATTAATTAAATTTGTTATAAAACAACATAACCCTATTGAATGATTATGTAAAGAATTATTATTCTTTTTTTTAACTTTCCCCTGAACGTAAAAGACAATCGTTTCCTTATATTTCAAATTTGTGAATTGAATGGTATTTTTGATTTATTATTATCGAACCTACGACCCGTCATTACTTTCCACAGGTCACGACGAGAGCGGGGGCGCGGGCGCGGGCGCGGGCGGGGGCGGGGACCCGGCCGTGCTGGCGGTGGGGCCCGTGCGACGCCCGCTCACCTACACGCGCGACGAACTGATGCGCCTGCGCAACTCGCCGCTCGTGAAACGCGGTCTTGAGAACGCATTCGCGGGCAACGAGACTTTGGCACTGTGAGTTCTTATATATTTATAGAGAGATAGAGAGAGAGAGAGAGAGAGAAAACACTATAGGTTTATTGGCATAAAAGGAAGCGGAAGTGCTGTCAGATGTCAAAGTAAAATGATCCCATTATAAGTCAATTTGTTACTGATATACTTCCTTTAGTATGTTGTTGTTTTGTATGGTTTTTGTGCTGGTTGTTTTCTTTTTTGTATTTGATACGTTTATTATAACATTAATAATAATAATAATAAAA
>FAPJ01025076.1:1919-12952 GCA_001485985.1 Heliconius ethilla aerotome | reverse complement strand
TAATATTTTTAAAGAATCTAACTATAATGAGATTGAAATATAGATAGACAAATATGACACATATATTTAATTAGTAAATGAAAACCAAAAAACCATAATCATAAAAAATAGACAGTTTGTGAGTCACATTAAGTAACCTTAAAGCGTATTTATTCTAATATAACAATAAATATATTTATAAACAGACCTTTTTGGACGCCGAAAAAGGCGCTAAGACCAAACGCAGTTCCGAGAGGCAACGAACGTTGTACGAAACTTTCTGCATTACACTCCTGAAGTACTCGTAGCTCATCTTGTGAAAATTTGTGCTGCGTCTGGATAAAAAATACTTAGAAACTCCGTTTTTTCAAGCTAGACCTTAATCTAAATAGTACGAAAAACGCCGTAACATAACCTTACCGGCGGCTGAGGACCAACTGCCGCTTCGCCGTGTCCATATATATTTGCATCGCCCATTATGTATTTAAACTTATTTTATATTTAAAATGTCTTATAAGAGTTTAAAATTAGATATATGCAACGATTAAGTGAAATCTTAATAATCTTATCTGACAGTTGACAATTAGGTTTTTGAATTTGACAGATCGAGTGCACTTTCTCATAGGCACAGATCTCTCAGTTAAGCCTATATTACATTGACATATTGTGTAAGTTATTCTTTTTTGTTTTTGAAGCTCTTAATTAATATTTGGTAATAATAAAAAATCAAAAGAGGTATTAGCCAAGTTAGATATAAAATAAAAATTAATATTTTCAGTAAATAGTTTATTAATCAAACAAAATCAGCGGCCTTTAGGATTTTTTGGTGGATTATTTTCTATATGATATTTCCTCATAACGCCGCCGAGGTGACTGTTATTAGGAAGGCGACGAAGCTTACGTTCACAATCCGGTATATAGGATAAGCGTCCATACAAGTGCCCGACCAAAGCCGCCATTATTACTTTAGGGAACACACCAAAATGGGGACTTCGTTTCAAAAAGCCTAAAAAAAGACATTCACAGAAGTAAGAACTTGGGAGGGGACGTCTTTCAAAAAATCAATTTTAAATAATATATACAGGTATATTTTTTTATTAACAAAAACTTCTTACTTCTATGAAGCTTTTACGGCGTCCCTACCAAGTGCATTTATAAATATTGTCTAATGACTTTTTTTTTATTGGGCAAAATATTAAAGCTTCTATTGTATTGTACTTAAAAAAAAGTAAACATACCTTTTCGTTGACATCGTCGTAGTCAATGGAGTGAAAAATTAAATTCTGTCTGCTTATCTCGCAATAATACTAAAGATTCATGCAAAAAGTAAAAAATCCTAATGTAATGTAACAATTCTTAAACTAGTTACCTTTTAACTGGAATGCTCTCGAAGAATACAAACATAATTACTAATTATTACATATGCATGATATTTTTTCCTAAATTATTGTATTACCTTACTCTGAAATTATAAATATATGTAAATAATTAAAAAATTCTCACCTTTTTTTACTCCTAGATACGTAAGTGTTCCGAATAGCGTACTAAAAGGTAAACAACGTTGATAAAAACTTTCCTTGTCACATTCTTCTAAAGCTTTAATTTCTTCGGGAGTAAACTCATAGTAGCGCTGAAATATTTATATATTTAAATATATATTTTTCATATAATTAATATATTTAAAGATAAGCCGTTTGGTATATGCGTTACTCATAGAGATTTTCAAATTACTAAGTGTAATATTTACCAAAGGATGGGTTATATTTTTAATAGGGGGACATTCCCATACGGGTTCCTTGCCATCATCACACTCTTTTCCTTTTGTTTTATCTCCAACCATTATCTTTGTCAATCCATTGTAAATATAAGGGAATTTTTATGTAAAATATAAATATTAATAATTTATCTATAACATTTTCCTAAAATTACAAAAAAAGATGTCAGAAAATCTAGTTTTCTATTAAAAATTGGACATTGACAGTTGATTTATTGTATTCAACCAGACACCATTCAAAGTCATTGTTATAATTATGGATATTTTTTAATATATTATCTTTATTTAATAAAATAGTGGGAGGTTATTTAATAAAAAATATATTTTTAACTATTAAATGAGCAATTATTATTTATTAAAATTGAGTTAGGCTACGATATTAAAATAAATGACAAAAAAGATTTTCCGATTTGATTGCTGGCACAAAATAGTTTAAAAATAACAATAACTAAACAGGTAGCACTTGCTTTTATTAGTCATTAATCATTTTATTGTCAAATTCGTAGTCACAACTTTGAATTATGTTGTTAATTCCGCTATTTTTACATAATCGTAAGATTTTTACGGTTAAATAATACATTTTAAGCAGAAATAATATGAGCTGGGTGATAGGGATTGTATGTTTGATGTCTGTTGGGGCTGCACGGTATGGAGATTACTCAGGAGTCAAGATGCCACAATACAATATAGAATACGATACTTCAGAAGTAATGCCAATATCAGATGATTACAAAGATCATTCACCGGATACTGCGCCGTCTTTGGATTACAGATATGAAGATGATTTACAAGGTCGATAGAAATGGTACGTTATTTAAAAAAATAATACTAAATATCACAAGGATAATCGTTTTTTTAATTCTCAGATAGCATAGATACACCTGATACTGAAGGAGAATCTTGGCGTAAGCGAAGCAGTAGAAAGAAAGCACCAAAACAAAGTGATGTCAGAGTCGATTTAAATCCGAACGATAATTTAATGCCCAAATTCAGATCCAACCGTCGCTTTCAAAAACATCGACCAAAAAGTAAACAACGTATAGCAGGCGAAAATAAAAGATTTAGCAATTACGAACGACAATATGATGATATAGATATAAACAATGATTTCCCAAAGAAACAAAAAGATGAAATTGAAATTGAATCAGATTTAGATTTCAAGTATACGACCCAAAAAATAATTAGGAGAAAGGCCCGAGATAGAACTCTAAGTCAAGAACGGACAGAAAGTATTGAATCTAATGATGATTTAGAAAGAAAAATTGAAGAACGTCGTGTTGACGGACCACGGAGTGGGAGTGGAGGGAGAATACGAGCAGGAGCTCCGCTGCCGGAGAGGAGGACATTCAATTTAAAAAAATATGCACAAGATGATGAATATTTTGATATGAAAAGAGTCAATAATCTTAAACATAAACTCCCAGAACTATTGCGTCGGACCACAGGTAAATGTGAATCTTTATTATTTATCTACTTTAAGAACACTAATAGGAAATTTATTATCATTTTCGCTTTTCGATAAATTAAGTTTTTTTTTTTTTTTGTGATACTGTTTAAAATTACATTTGAAAAAATCTAACAGTGGGTTTATGTGTTCAGTGGAAAATATTTTAACGGAGTCTTCAAATGAGATTCTACCCGAAGAAATAGTTACAAGCTACCGTCGTGCCAATATAGCACCTAAATCTGAAGATAAAAATATTCATGGTTCTGCTGCCATTATAATCGACAAAGAAAAAAATAAAAGTTCAAACGCATCCAATATGTCATTAGCAGAGAAATCTAGGCTATCCATTCTGAAGTCCCAAAAGAAGGATAGCGTGAGAAACACAACTACTAAACCACCAGTGCTGATGCAAGTGACACAAAAAATGCAAACAGTGGTGGTGGTTGAACCCAATGATAATGTGCAATTGCGTGCAAGAGAAGTTTTCGAAGATTCACCAGATAGAGTTGCTAAGGCCAAGAAACTTATGAGACACAAGCTTGTGTCTGGAGCGCGCAGCATCCAAGAACTTACAGATAACTGGGATGAGATGATTTGTGATTATATTGATGTATCTCTACTTGATAATAGTGGGGTGTGTTCCGATCTACATATAGTATTTAAATATGTTTTGTTATATTGTAATTTATTGTTGTTTTAAAAACTGTTATAAACTTATTCTGTGTTAATTATAACTATTTATTATGGAAGTTGGTTTTACTTTTTGTTTATCTACGAATCTGCAATTTGGAGCCGTTTTCCCACTCTGGTAAAATAAACGCAGCTTTCACTTCCGCAATTCAACGCTCAATGTCTCGTAATTTTAATTTTGTCTCGTAATTTAAATTTAAGCTATGTAGGCAAGGGCATACTGACTAAGGAGCGTTTTCAGGTACAGACTGCACACAAAATTCGAATAAAATAGGCAATTACCTAATAAAATGTGATCAATAAGTTATATTGTGTTGTAAGCTGTGACTGGTTTAATATCTACTTATTAATACATACTCGTACTGTAACGCCTTTACGGCGCAGATAAGACGTATTAAATATTTCACTGCCATCCAAAATGAAAGAGTGGAGCGTGAATTTTATGCTCGGAAAGATGGGATTGCTCAATGTGACCCATATTTAGCAATTCCATCTTTCTATAACGAGGAATCCTGCTCATGAGCTCCTCGTAAATGTGAATTTATAGAGTACCTCACATGGTGATTAGAGCTCGGGGTACTAGTGGGTTCAGAGATTGATCCCGGCTGATGCCTCACAGTAAACTAAGTTATTTGAAAATGTTAGAGGAGGCCTTTGCCAACAGGCACACTAAGCTCAGAGATATACTAAGCTGGATGTAATATAGCTTAGCTTCAAGCTTTATCCTTAGCGGGGTAGTCAGAGAGAACAGAGCGCCAAACGCTACAGTCTCTACATACCTCTTTCGCCTCGTCCACTGTCATAAACCTCTTCATACATTCTTCTTCTTCTTCATCCTTCATTCCCCCGAATGGGAATCGAATCCACAATCGTCACGGCGATGGTCGACAATCTGAATTAGGCTATTTATTATGATTTATATAAATGACGTGTTTATTAAAATTAATATAATTTCAGAAACAACAACAACGACTAAAACAAGTGTAGCGGTGCGAGAAATCAAAGCTTATCTCAATCAGAGACGTTCAGTCACAACGAGCTTCCCCGTAACTTTCCCTCCAGACGCTGTCGACCCTGGATTTGAAGACGAATGGAACAGGTTCATATTCGACAGCAGTGCACCAAATTTTAAATACTCCATTATTACTGTTATAATGCCTATAATAAATTACTTAAACTATTATAGAAAGTTTTTATTATTTTTAAAGTGAATAGTTGGTCCTTCGTTCGTGTATTGTATTTTATGCTTTGTTATTTAAGACAAGTGTGGACTTTAAAATGAAGCGCGCTTAAAGACTGGTTCCCACAGGAAGGAATTCGCAAGAGTAAACTATATACCTACTTGTATTTACCGATAAATAACCAGGAGGAAAGCAACAAGAGGACAGAAAGAGTTAAACTCCGTCAGTTCCAAGGGGCGCAGCGAAGTAATTACAAAATAAATATTAAACTCTATGTTGGTGGAAATCTAAGCCTATTTAATTTATCCGTGGTCGTATGTGCCAAATATTAACATTTGAAGTCCAGTAGTTTCGTCTGTGCGTTTGACAACGCATAAAATAAAAATAAAAAAAAAATACAACATTTTCAAAACTACACCTCTATGCAAAAATTAGTACATATAATATTAGTATTTTTCATGGATTCGATTCTCATGACGTCAATGTTTATTTTTTCTATTGTTTTCATTCACATTTCACGTTAATAAAATAATACAATCAACTTTAAAGCGCTATTTTTATAAAAATAAATAATGATTATTTTAAGAGACTAAAGAATACTAATGGAATTTTACAAAAATAAAACAAAAAATGTGTCAAGGTAATAATTAACATGTTTTTTGTTGTTTGAGAACTATGCATAATATTGTGTAAATCTATCTACCTAATGTAAATTAAAATATTCAAAATATTAATTAAAAATTGCCTGTATCTTGACTGATAAGGTTTTGAAATTGTAAGAATAGATCCCGCTCTAAGTTGTTACTATTAAAATTAATAAAAAAAAATCAAAATAGTGAAAAATAAGTGTTTTATTAATACTATTTTCCATTAAGACGCCTTGAGGTCGTCGTGGCGAATTCTGGTAAAGTTGGTTGTGGGTTCGATCCCCACTCAGGATTGTATATATTTATTTCATTTATATATCTACGATAGACGAAGCGTATCATTAAACTCTACAAGCAAAGAATCGGCGGGAAGCTGGGGCGGAGTGTCTCAACAGTTAACGTTAGGTTTCCTCTGGCTGTTCTGTGCGGGAAAAAGCAGGAAGATGAACAAAAAAAAGAATTAAGATATTTTAAAGAATATTTTTCATAGAGCAAAATTTCCAGCAAACTATAAATACATACAAACCTGACATCTCTCATCGTTCACACCAACCAAGCCTCAACGCCATCTCTACACAACTCAACAGTACTAGACAGTGCCTTACAGATGTCGCCACACACGAGAGCGCAATACCGACGAATTGATTACACAAGAGTTGGTTTTTGGAGCATTATTTCGCCGCGCGAGCCGCGGGCCGTAGGTCGTCAGTGCGCGGGGCCGGCGTCACCCCGTCTCCTTATCGAGCACCAAGTGTTAGTAAGTGACTATTATGAGCGACAGGGACCGATCGTCGCCCTCCCTCACGGACACCCCGCTGAAGACGTACATAGGCCGGCACGACGACGACTACCCCCTAATAAACGGAAACGGTAAGTTTACCAAAGTTCCGCTAACATTTAAATTTTGCCGCAGTCACTCTATAAGCTATCGCTATAGCACTACGGCTATGGGTGATGAGTACGGATGTGGGGACGGCCGTGGAAGGGGTTCGCGAAGATCGATCTTACGCCAAGATTTGGGTGATCAGTGTTAATATGCGGAACGAGTCGGCGCCGTGGTGCGACTTCCAGCAATCTTGGATCGATAGTCGACCTTAGATCCCCAAATTTTTTTGGAACCCGACAGCTTTCAGCTGTAAATTGTGGCTGAATCGGTACAATAGACGGAGCGCCGCTGGACGATCGTAAATAATCCTCCGAATAGTTCAGAGTTTCGACTCGACACCGATTTAGATATATTTAGATTGCCTTCCGCTACTTGGATATTTCAATGTGCTACTGACATTCTGAAGAACAACGTAAACATTACAACTGAATATTTTATATATAACTTTATTGTGACAATTGAATACAACGTGTATTGAACTACTAATATAAACCAAGACCACATTTTTCATAGATACGAGTATACTTGGTCTTATCAGATAGCGCTGACAGGGTTTCAAACTGTAGACTACTTTAGGCGTCCTTTGCGTCAACACTTTGCGTTATGTCGTGTACTATTAAATAGATTAGTTCACAGTGACAACGAAAATACAATTCTGAAATATACTTTAGATAAAGAAGTGAGACAAAAATACTTTACTGTTATCGTATTTAGTAAATTTTACTTTAAAATTAAAAAAAAACATGTGATTCTCGTTACAAATTAAAATATTCAATGTGCTGATGGAAAACTTTCTAATGTATCGAATAAAATAACATAATGATAAATTTGAGGCATTATATCGTGGTAAGACTATTTTAAAACCTACTAAATAATAAAATCTACATAACTTAGAACATATAACAACACTGTGGAAAACAAGTGATTATATTTAAAAAATATAAAGAGAAGTTGCTATAAATTATATGAAACGGCCAAAGTCTTTGACACGCCAAAGAAAAAGTGTCCTCAAGTAACAGCCTTGTGGGACACCTGATATAAACCGAGGTGCCAAAAACTTGAAATATTCTCACGCGGAGTAGTAATTATTATGAGTTAACTAAAGTTATGTATTAAAAGGAAAAAACAATTTATAGTTAGTACGTGACTTTTCCTTAATGAATGTCTTTGGTGAAGTGGTTTACCTTTTGCGATTAATGAGGATGTAGGTTCGATGCTTGGTTTGGGCTAAAAAATAACAAATATGGCTCTATATATTATATTTTATAAATGTGAATAATCTAAATAATATTACATATATTGACATTCTTTCAAATTATATACGTTGTTTTTCATTTTGGCGCATTATTTCTCTACCTTCTTAAAGAGTTTTATGTTTTATACAACCGAGACATAATAAAAAAAAATTCTATTAATAAAGATCAAAACTAATTCTAAAATAACATGATGTATATAATATATCTTATTCTACTAACAAATCGTTTCTAAAGAAATTATTAATTGGGAACACCCACTCGCGGCTACAACGCTACTTGCAAAATGGGTTCTCGATCGAACTAGATTTTACGAGGATCATCTGAGAACGTTTCAAACGGTGTAGTTTTTTGATAGAATTAGTCCAGTTTTTTGCTCCTTTCGTATTTACCAGCATGGACTTATCTGGAGATTTTTTTTCTTGTTTCAGACTTAAGCTTTTAATAGATATGAACATATCTATTAAATATGTGGGTGAAGGCTTTTTCAGTTTTTCAGGTCTATTTTGTTAGTAAAATTTCTGTGATGTGGTGGTGTGTAGTTCGGCCCTCTCCCTATTGTTAGAGACACTTCATTTTACACTTTCCAGTCGGTTTACGGAACTCAACGCTGCGCTTTTCCTTACTAAATCGGAAAACAAAAAAGATATTTCTAAAATTAAATTTGAATTACTTAAAATGACCTGCATTGCACAGGTTACAAGAACATTCTGATAAGAACATAGTATAGGTAGTTATTATACAGATAAATATATTTTTAGTCATTAATAAAATTATAGAGCGTTGCGCCGCACTAGAACAGCATCTGAATGTAAATGCGACGGCTGTGGATTCAAATTCCATTAGAGGAAAATATAGGGGAAAATATTTCAATATACCCCTCTGATAGGTACGACGCGGCGTTGAGTTCCGACACTCAACATATAATGACTTAAACATTAGGAGGAAAGTGGAAGTGGACTGCCCTAACTAGTTTTTTTCTCCCTGCCATACGTGAAAAAGTATGAAGCTGCTAGTTTTTAATACATAATATTGTTTATTTATAGTTTGATCTAAGCAGGTGGTCTTGGGTTCAATTTTAACAATTAAAAGTTATCTATGCACACGTCGGCTATAAACTTATCTATTTATATATAGGTATTTAGAAATACGTATGTTTGTTTGTTAGCACCGACATTAATTATACTAATATTACATAACTGAAGAGTATGTTTGATTGAATGCGCTAATCTCAAGAACTGTACTGGTTCCAATAGTCTATTTATTGAGGAAGTTTGTAGATTATAATACATCGCCTTAATCGTTTCGATGAAACCCACTATACCTGTGGCTAGTGTCGTAGAAAATACTTAGTTTTTAATAAAAATACGGAGGCCGTCATGGCGCAGGTAAGCTATAGTGTGACTGTTACGCGACGGTTATGGGTTGGATCCCCGCTCGGGGGAATGAATTTTTATTTATTAATATTTTCATTTCTTCGGTCTGGGACTAAGACAAAAGCCGGTCGTTGAGTTCACCCACTCAATACGCAATGGCGGTAAGTGGCGTACGGAAAGTGTCTTAACACTACCTACCTTGCTATGTGCGGGATAGAGAGTGAAACTGATTTATTTATAAAAAAATGTGGTTAAAACTAAAGATTGACGAAGCGGCTTATCACTACACTATCTACGGTTAACCAAATAAGAAAACAAATTGTTAGTACCTACTTATAAGATATACACATAAATAAATACATACGAGTATATTTTTTTATGTCTTATCAATCTGTCACATTCGTAGTGTTATCAGTTAGGAGGCGAGTGATTTTGCACGACAATTATATTTCTTATCAATTGGTACTGATAGTGCGTTGAGTTTGCGTGTTTTCTTGTCATCCGCATTCATTTAAAATTAAATTTATAGTTCATCTTATTTTGATAGTAGTTTCAGGTTCAAAGCTGTGTTAGGATATATATTAGGTATATATTTAAGTTTCTAGTTCTGGTTTACTTGTTATTTATTTATGTCTAATGCAATTTAAATAGCGCCCGCAAATTCGGTGTGATTTATTAAAACGCAAAATGACATATTTCCCACTCCCATACGATTTTCGAGAATTCCTGTCTGCGTGCTAAATTTCAGCGTTCAACGCCGCATAATACTGGCGTCGGGGTTGTCTGTCAATCAAAGGTTGTCAACTCAGTGACGGAAGTTTCATAAAATGTATGTAGGCATAGGTGAATAGTAAACAGTTTTTATATTTAAATTATTATTATTATATTATATTCATAAAATAAAAATACAGCTTTTGTTTACCAAATGATAGATAATTATATTGTTATAATGCACGTATTGAATGAAATAGTTGAAATTTGATTTTGTATTCATTAAATAGTAAAGATTATTAAATAGAATTGGATTATACAATGCAATATTTGTTTCTATTATTTAATTTTTATATTCATTTTATTTTGAGTATTATGGCGCAGTGGGACAGAGTCTAAATATTCTGATGGTCGTCTAATAGTATAATATACCTGGGCAGAGGAAACCTGGGAACCTAGTGTGAAGACACTCCGCTCTCTATTTAGTCACTTCCGTACACCAGTGCCGTACGCCAGATTCTAGAGGCCTTGTATGTTGAGTGCCGGAATTAACCCCGTGAATTTGCGTAGGAGTCAGAGCGTGAAAAAGGAATATTTTATGAAAATGGAATCAAACCCACGACCGTTTGTGCCTCTACGTCACGACGGCCCTCTATATAAATTGGCGATGTTTGCATTATTGTCCAAATCGATAGTCTTCAGACAATAACCTTCAGCGTCCTTGAGCGAAGGTAGCTTAGGTATTTCTTATTCCGTTATTGTATTGTATAATTCGTTTTTATTGGATGATGTTAGGAATAAATTGTTTATGTTATAGGTTGTTGACCCTGGGATATTTTTGCTTAAATCATCCCCCCTGCCCTCTTTTTTATAGTTTTCCTCTATATATAAAAGCAGCAAGGTAGGCAAGGGAACCAAGTGTTCAGACACTCTGTTACTCATTTTCCGAATATTTTTTTCTCTTCGGCCTTGTATAGCATCTGTAATATGTATATATTTTATTATAATTAAGGCTTATACTCGTGGAGAATGAAATTAGCTTATTTAGCTATTTTAAGTCTTGTTTCAGTGATTGCAAACATTGTGACG
>FAPJ01025074.1:0-15076 GCA_001485985.1 Heliconius ethilla aerotome | reverse complement strand
CCAAAATACCTATGTGTAACGGATAGCGCTATCAATATCATTAGCCAATTAAAATTATTTTACTAATGATATTAAATTCGCTAGTTTATTTTTATCTATGCCAAGTGCGATATTGGGTTTTGCCACTCAATACACATTGCACTTAAAATGCGACGTTGAGTTTAATGTAAAATTCGGCGGAAAGTGGGGAACTGAAATGTCTTAATGGAAATGGAATGTGTAATAAATAATATAAGATTATCTCTGTCTAATCTCTGTCCAATAAAAAAATGTGTAGATCCTAAAAAAATAAAAGATTTCTAAATACAAAGATCAAGTAGGTATACTCTCAAAGTAACTTAATTCTAACCCTGTCGATTTCACTACAAAAAAGCTCCCCAAATAGCATCCCATGTGTGACTGGAGCGCGGACACACGTCCTCTAATTCAATAAACACATTATCGCGATTAGCTAGTGAGATCCCCGCTGTGCCAGAACGACCCCGGTCGGACTCCGAAACTAGTCCCGAAGGAAAAGATTTCTATGGATGATTTGCTAATATTAATCATGAGGTCTTATTTAAATTGACCCAGCGTTGTAGGGTTAAGTTTGCCTTAATATTACTATGGAAATAAATATTTTCAAACTATCAGTTTGTTCTTATTTATTATTTGTACCTAAGCAATAAGTGTCAGTAAATAACTACCTTTAAATATGGTCAAATGTATCACAATATCTTTATAAAATTTTATTTATTTATTCATAACATCATTTTTTTTGTGGTATTAAATCCGATTTGGCTTGTGTGGATGCATAATTGCATCATTTTTATATTGTGATAGTCTATATTTAAATTACATAGGAATTCATTTAGAACATTTTACATACATTGACCTAATATCAGATTTCTAAGCTTAACTTTATGATATCACATCTATGTAAGGGATCTCCCTATAACAGCAAAAAAAGGAAAATTAATTATGAATCATGTAAAAACAGAACACCAAAAATATTCATTCACAAAAATATGATACTACTTCGCTAAGTAATCTTAAAAGCAAACAATCAAAAGGTGTTATTCGTGAAACAAAGACTACGTCACCAACATTTTCAGAGGAAAACAATGCAGGTGTCGGATTACTCAACGAGGCGAGAGGGCTGAGGACATTAATTTAATTACCCCTCTCTCTTGGGACCGTCCAATATTGTATGGGAGTGAGGCGGCATACAAATTCAAATGTCAGTTTTTCGCGTGAGAAAAAAATCTCGAAGTGATTTTTATCGTCCCCAGCGAGATTGGGTTACGTGTGTCTCTGATATTTATAAATCTGTGATATTTTCTTTTTTGTTTTGCGCATAAATATAAAAGTAAAATATGTTGTTCCTTTTTATATTATTCGTTTTAGCGTAATTTTAGTACGGCTAAGGATTTTTTACATAGATAATAAGTCGATCTTAGGAATATTTGATTTAGTAATACTTTCCAATATACGATTACAATTTCTTTTCCATTCCATCTTTTTGTAGCTACTTCATTAATTTAACTTATATCTGCTCTTAAACGTTACTCACGCCTCACAATTCGATTCTACAAAAGTAGTTAAGGTCATTTTTAAATGAAATCCAACTAGCTAACGTTCAATTGAAACGAGGACATTTTCTATGAAAGTGTGTTTAAGGAATGAAAAGAAAACGCCACTAAAATCGAAGTATCTGAAGACCCTCTAGAGTCCTTAATTAAACTCAAGGCACGTAGAACTCCTTGATTCAGTCCCCCCGGCATCTCCCCTCCCCCTCCCTAACGGTCGCTTAGATTTCCTCCCAGTAGGTTATGTGGACGGAATTCGCTAAGGCTTGAATCTTCTTTGAAGAATTGGTTTTGAAAGATTGGACAGTTAGTTTTAGTTTTATTATCTTGGTCATGATTGCTTTTATTTTGGTCCATCGAAAAATATATTAATTTTAAGTTCTATAGTGAAAAATAATAACAAAACGACATAAAAATATAATTATAGGGTTATAATACTCTTATTCACAAAAATGACGTGCCTAAAACAATTTATATGTAAAACTCGTTTTATCTAATACTGCTTCGGAATCTAATTACACAATTAGAATACTGTTTAAGTCTTCAAATGACTTTTTGCTATTTTTAAACAGAAAACCTTCTAAAAGTAATCAGGGGGCTGGGAGCCGAGTTAAGAACATTTGGCACGGAAATCGCAATTATTAAGTATTTTATACTTTTAATTTTGCTCTTAGCAGTCTTGTTCTTGTAGGAAATGTCGTAGCCAGTAGTATTCTGGAATTGTGATTTTAGAATTTCATTTATACTTTATCTAATACAAATATTATAAAACAGATATTTTTTTAGCTTTACACTGTATGTGGGCCTCATAACAGAGTAAGGAGAGGGAAATGGGCAGCCTAGAGTTAAGACACTTTCGTTGATAATTTTCCGCGAAGGCATTTCCTGTTGATGGCGGAACTCAACGCCGCGCTTTGCCTCTTTAAATAGATATATTGATCATTTCTAAACTAAGTTATAGTAGAATGAAATATGTTATTTGCGAGTACGAAAGATAGAATAGCAATTAAGTCTAAAGCTGTAATGTAATCCCATAATTGCATGACAATGAAAACTAATTTCGTAAATGCTTCTGAATTCTTAACCGCAAAACAAACCACAACCGGAAAGTAATGTAAAAAAATAAGCAAAAAAAAACCAAAGAGAGGAAAATTCAGCCGCTGTGTAATTATTGCGAGAGCTAATGCGCCTCTTGTTTATTCCCTGACTAATTAAGAGGAGGAATTGTTTAAAAAATGCCTCTCTAGCATATTTGAAAAATCAAACATTTATGAAGCTCGCTTAAGCACTTAGATGATTTTGCTTATTGCGTACTGTCATTTTTAATTTCAACATCAAAATTGCCGTCTTTTCCTTTTTCTCTTTTTTATTGGGGGATGTTACAGGGAGATGTTTTAGATCCTATACTTTATATGTTTGTCATATAATTGAAGTCAATTTTATATTTTTGCTATTAGTCAAATATATTGAACATGCTCTCCACATAAATGGTCTCAAACGACCGATTCATCAAATACTCACTACTATAAGATAGATAATTACCGTAGTAACAGGTAGAGAAGTTCTGGGTTAACTAACTTTGGGGCTCAATTAGCGTCGAATTAAACCGGTTCGGGAGAGGTGACAAATCGCGGGTCGCGGTCCTCCGTCTTGACATTGACTAATAGCACCCCATTTAATTTAGCTGGCGCAATTATAAATAAAATTTCGACGATAAATTGTATGGTGGCACATTAATCAAGAAGTTGCGACGCTGATTAAAATGCTGTTCGCGTAACTATTTGCTAAGTTGATATTGTTAATAATTCACAGGTGGGGTGGCGTTGATGGGGTTGGTGTGGTTGATAATGGGCTTATGTGAAATTGAATTAATATGGAACAGTTAATACATATTGTAGAATTAAATTGGATAAAGATTTATTTTGCAATATATTTTTGTATATGACAACAATGGTTGTAGTTAATTGTGTTTCTAAAATGCTAATTAATAATCAGAGCATTACTGACTCTACGTACAATATAAATAATTGTTGTCTGATAGTTATTACTAATATACATTTTTTCTTATTATTATTTAGAACCAATAAAATAAAGCTACTAATAATTCTTAACTGACTCCAATCTCAAACAATTTTTTAAAAAAACATCAGCTTGTGCTTTAAATACATTGATTTCACTGAAAATGTATTCATTCAAAGCCATATAAATAGTATAGCCATCTATAGTAGCATGTGCCGCAATAACTAACCCAACCTTAAATCTTGGCTCTCGGTCATGCCCGGTGTCTCAAGTATGCCTCTCTCCCTCCCACCCCAGTAAAGCAATGAAAAGCGAATCACGGATACCCCACCCCTGTCTTAAATGAACTGGGGGTCTGATAGGGATGTTGAGATCGCTCTGAAGTACCTTGTTTACGTTACATAACGGAAATTCTTGGATATAAATCAATGATTGATACTTGAATTTGTTGGGATTATGTGAAAATGTAATATTTTATTTCAAATTGTGATTATAATTTTGATGTTAAGATGATAATTACAATCACTTTTTTAGCTTCAACCTATTTTCAGGGCGGCCACAACTTATCAACCGTATTATAAAAGTAGGTACTACATTTTAATGTTCTATAAATAGATTACTTCAGTATTAATATATAGATACAATAAAAACAACCATAAATTCAACTACAGCATGTACTAGCAAACTTTCCCATTTTCCACCGAATTTCCAAGGCATTGCGTGTTGAATGGCGGAACTCAACGCTGCGTTTTTGCTTTCTAACCAAATCAAGGAAATAAAAAAAACATTTTTCCGAATGGGAATCGAATCCCAACCGTCACGTTTACAGTAGCACCTCGTGCTCCTGCGCCACAACTTCCTTCCTCTTATATACCACAAAAGGTGTAAAACCTATGGAAATGGTATTCAAAAGTATAACAAACTATTATATGAATGATAAATGATATCATAATACTTATACTAGCACTTTAGGGTTAAATAGTTGTCAGACCGTCCCAGAATCTTACCCTCGGCTTAAGTGTTAACAGAACAATGGACTATATACCGCCACATCTTGTATTCATGAAAAGGTCTTACGCGGACTCACGGACTCTACGAATACAATCAGAAGATAGGAAAGGGAACTTATTTTCATTCAATTTTGTTTTTTATTTGATCTTATTAAAAATTTATTTGCATATCTGTCATTATTTTAAATTCTTTTTTCAATCGGTCGCATTAAATGAAATAAACATTTAGCTGTATACTTTGCAATAATCAATGTTTTAGTAATATTTATTAAAATGTTACTCCACTTAAAACAGAAACGTATATATATTTTCCAAAAAAGGTGAAATACAACAGAAATGTTTAATTTTGAATATTCAATAAAAATTTCCAAACCACCTCATCCGTGTGTCCTCAACAATCGTTATAACCCACCACAACGCCTTCCATTCACGCCGCGATTATTATAAAACACCCCTAACTCATCTTAGGTGCTAATGTACATTAATTATGTGGCGAGGGGTAAGATGTTGTGACAGAATTGAAATACGCCGGTACTCTAGACGGAGAGTTGAGGTGAATTATTGTTTAAGCTGAACCGAATCTTGTTAAGAATTTAATAGATACGTATAATAATGAATTGATGGACATGGTGATTGGTTTGATTGAAAGTACTTTTGATAATGCATTCATTTTTAAATTACTGAGACAATTTTTTTTTTGTTTAGCAGCCTGTTATTTGATGACTTGGAAAGTGGTTAAAAATACAGTTTATAATGTAATAAAGACAAACGATAAGAATTACGAGAAATGTGTTTATAATCTTCCGCTTGTTATAATACAATTCTTTTTCAAAATTCTAGTACACAAAAATAAAATCCGTCATATTTCGATTGGACCGTTTTTACCAAGTTAAGTAATCTTTTATATTTATTTTACTAAAAATTTTAAAAAATAGGTAATGACTTACCAGTATGTATATACGTGTGTTTCTTCATATCAGATTTCTGATGGAACCGTTTGCCACAGTACTGACATGGATAGGGTCTGGTATCGGAATGTATGAGGAGATGAGTAGAAAGTGTACTGGATCTCTTAAATGTTTTTCCACATTGTTTGCACTCGAAGACTTTTTCTACACTGTGTACCGCCCTGTCAAGAGGGAATATAATTAAATTTAAATAAACATTTATTGATAACAAAGTAAAAATTATTCAATGATCTGTTCATATGTATGTAAAAACAAAATAAAAGTAGCGAAAAGTATTACCGATGTTGACTTAAGCTGATTTCATGGCCGAATGTCTTGCTGCAGAGCTCGCATGCAAAAGGCCTCTTTCCATTATGTGATCTCCTAGCATGCACTTCTAACCCATGTGGAGTACTGAACATTTTCTCACATTTAACACACGAGTATACATCGCCAATTGGCAAAGGTCTGGATAAGGGACTTGGAGCTCCAAGAACAGCTGCTCGTAATCTAAGTAGTTCAGGACCAGCCGCTTGTACTGCATGAAGGTATAAATTACTATAGCCTCCCCATACTGGAAGGCCAAGGCCACCAGCATCTCTCAGGAATTCAGCGAATGGTAATGGTGGATAGAGAATAGGTCTTTGTGGTTGAACCCTTGGTGCATCTGGTCGCAGTAAGGCGCTAACTGAAAAAGCTTCGGATCTCTTCAAAGGTGGTGAAGAATCAGGTATTCTTCTAGGTGAAGATGGAGGTGAATCTACTTCTAGCTCAGGTGATGTTGAACGTGTAGATCTTGGTGAATGTGGTGATGGTGCCCAACAAGGACTTCCACATCGCGATGTAGGAGATACACCTTCAGCTCTAGATGTTTCATTATTATGCGATTCATTGTCTTCTTCATCTGTTTTTTCTCCAACCAATCGGTTCACACCAA
This sequence comes from Heliconius ethilla aerotome, assembly GCA_001485985.1. Lineage (NCBI taxonomy): Eukaryota > Metazoa > Arthropoda > Insecta > Lepidoptera > Nymphalidae > Heliconius > Heliconius ethilla. The sequence goes on along the minus strand of FAPJ01025074.1, from coordinate 8,595 downwards.
ATTTGATTTCCTCTGAAAAAAAAAACAGAATATATAATGAATTGAAACACAACATAAGGAATCTTGTGTCAAAAGAGGTAATTTTACGCATAGGTACGATACCCTTGTACGAAAACTGTAGTAGAATACTCAATATGTTTGGGAGCGAGCGCTTAAAGGGACACAATGCAATTCGCTATTGTTTGCTAAAAGAGCACAAAGGACTGAAACGCCCCTAGGCCAGTGAAAAAGCGCAGGTGCCACACTTGTCGCTGCGATGAAATGAGCCGTATCATGTCGTAGCAGCAAATTGACTTTCATCTGTTCTACCCCTCGCCCAACCCAAGTAATTAACACGTTGGATCGGAGGGACCCCAATCTTTTTTACAATTCACTAATCCGCGGGCGCGAGTTACGCTTATATGACCTTCATTCTTTTGTTTATTTAGCGTTCATTTTAGACAATGTTTTTTTGTGAAAGTGTTATACAATATTTTATAAATACAGTCTTATTATATCATGCTAATTTTCTGACAGGAACACAAAATTTTTGTGTTTTTCGTTTAAGAAAATCTTGTCAACGTAAATTGTCAAATCCTATAAAATACTTTATTGGAAAAACGAAAACCCAAAAATTAACAAAATATCTTTTTATAATAAAACCCAGCACCAAATAATCAACAGATCATCAAGAAACCATCAGCCGAAACTCACGCTGTCCATAAACAAACATCCATCTCGAGCCGAGACAAGTTACACTAATGAAGAGCGACCCCCATATCTGAAATTCTGCAGCTGTCTTCATTCAGAGCGGAACCAATCGGCCGAATTCGGTGAAATTCACCAATGACTTCCACCCTTAAACATTTTACGCTCAGGACTTTTGAATGTAGCAGTTTAGGGTTGCCTACACTTGTTTGTTTGTCCCCCACACGACAAGGCTTTATTACCCCATAGTATTTATTACATATTAATGGTTATTTAGATTCATTGTTCTGCTTCGACAGTATGCTCGAATTCACGGCCCGGCGAAGTATTGAATGGGGCTATTCAGAGTAATGGAGCGAATTGAAAAGATGGATATTATTATGTCCATTGTGCACAGTGCTGTAATGAGATAATATAATATTTGAAGTTTTGATTAGTATGTGTGAGCATTTTGTTATAGTTACCTAGTCATTTCAATCATCTGTTGTTTATTGTTTGTATGTTTGTTTGTCAAGTTCATTTATATATAGTAATAAGATCTTCATATGAGTTATTTTAGTTTTAAATAAGCACAATTTTTATTTACTGTTGCCAGTAGCCATAGCATTTGCTATACTACCTGAATAATTAGGATTTCAAAATGAAACCTGAAAGATATAGTTTGCTTACAAATACCGAGATCTGAGGAATAAAATTATTTTTTTATTTATTTTGTCATTATTTTATTTAAAAAAAAACTAGCTTAACTTCCATTAAAATTATCTATTAAAATCGATATGCTTAGTAAAAAAGACATTCCGTTTATTCATAGGTTAAAAAAACTACAGCAAGAGAATAGCACACCAAATTCAACACACGATCAACCCTAATAGCAAAATTTGGTTAAGCATTTATTACCCCTAACGAGTCCTGGCCAAGGTACAATCCAGTTAAGGTTTTTAGAAGGTAAACAGTATAGCGGTTGCATTTTTATTCAAACAGTGCAGCGTATCGTTGCCGCCTGTTTGCAGTCTAATGTAATTTTAATTATAAGAGGCGCGCCCGCAAATTGCAATTGCAATGCACTCTGACATCAAAAATAAAAACCTATTAAAGGATATTAAGAAGTCGTTTCAATTTAGAAATGAATTTTTTTTAGTTCTGAAAGAATATTTAGTAGGGGATGGTGATTAAGTCGTAGACTATGATGATTATAGTTGTCTATAAAAAGTGTTTGTGGTGCAGTTGGTATAAATGTAGTATATACAAATTGATCTATGTAATTCAGTTTACATAGATCAATTTGTTCAAACTTTACAGCGAACTTCACAGAACTTTTCAAGACACAAAGAATAAAAATCCACAACTTTTTTATATTTTTGTCTATTTGTAGTTATGTTCACTCACTCCAATTTCAATTGACCGAGAAATGAAAAAAAAGAATTCCTTAACACTAGATTCTCTCTTCTTATTCTGTTATATGCGACAAATGTGTTAACTTCAAAAGCAATATAGTCAAGTCAAATTAATAATCATTATGTTATTATGATTTCCCAAAACGCGTAGTCACGTAGAAATCGTTAATCAAGATTAAAGGTTGTAGAAATGTTTAATGAATCGACTTATAAGGGGTACGTGACAAATCTCATTTTTAATAAAGTGCGCTGAGGGTACCCACTTCGTACTCTAAATGGGTGTTATACATATTTTAATTACATTTTTCATATAGCTACGGATTGATTTATTATCAATAGATATTAAACTTTGAGGTAATAGAATTTGAAGTACAATGAGGCCGTCATGGCACATTATGGTCTCTGGAAAGACAAAGAGCGGCGTTGAGTTCCGCCAGATAACAAGCAATGTCAGATCTAAAAAAAGTGTGAAGAGAAGAGAGTGTTTTGTTCATCATCATGAAACTTGGCTGTCATATATAGATTATATGGTACCATCGAGCTGATATGATGGTGGAATTGGAAGGTGGCACGCTGATGGGGCCTTCTAATACCTAGGGAGAGCCTCTAGTGATATTTGAATTAATGACCATTATGTGTCAGTCTTAATTTTCATTTTTTCAAATAAATTCTACCTATATTTTAATAGGTAAGTTTAACTTATTTATATAACACACTTCGGCGAAGTATGAGTAATAAATACAATATGTCTCTTTTTTAACTGATAAAAATATAAAAAGATAAATGAACAAGTGAAAGTGATTCATTTATTTTATCTTAGATGTTGTTTCGTTTTCTTGTGCAATGTCTTTTAAGAATAATAAGAATTTAGACACATATCATAGAACATCTGTATTAATATTATAAAATTAAACAGTTTGTTTGGTTCAACACGCTAAACTCAGAAACTGCTGGTTTGTATAAAAAAATATTTTTGTACTTAATAATCAATTTATTGAAAAAGGGTATAAGTTGTGAAATAATGATGAAAAGTGTCGGAAAAACGGTAAAACTTGAGAGTTACCAAAATCATAATGTCCAACTATTAGCTACTTCCATCTAAGTGAGTGGGTGAAGGTAAAGGCCAGTACGAAGCTCACTTTGCATTCTGTACAGCAGGGTAAGCTGAAAACTAAGTGCTAAGACACTCCGTTTCCATTAAGACAATTTCGTTGTCTACTTTCCGCCGAATTCTAAAGTCATTGTGTGTTGTGTAGATCATTATAGAGCGCTTTGCCTCGTTAGCAGAGCGAGGAAATCAAAATATTAAATATTCCATTTACTCGAGTGGCAATCGAACCCACAACCTGTCTCGTTAACAATTGCACGCGCATTGCCGCTGCACCACGGCTCAATATTGTAAGATTATAAATAATACCAACTTTAATTAAATGAATAAATATAAAATATTTCAGGCGGTTGTGGCATAGGGGCACAAGGGTGTGACTATAACACGATGTTTGTGGGTTCGATTCCCGCTCGAGAGATTGAATTATTATTTATTAATGTTTCATCGCTCTGGTACCCAAGCGAGTGAGGCCGAACGCGTGGGGCCTATTTGGACCACGACCGCAATTGACGTGTTAAAAATAAACTTAGCTAGTAAAAAGATTTTTAGGACATACCCACTTTTTTACTCTATTTATAATTGAATTATAAAACATCAAAATTTTAAACTACACAAATCCGCAGATAAACATCTTCATAGAACATATTATCACAATATAAAACGATTAGTACCTACTTACAGTATTGAAATATATTTTAAACATTGCGCTATCGGAAAAATTTACAATAAATATATAAATCAAATGTTATCATTCGCTTTTAATGTCTTTTATCAGTTGTAAATACATTTTAAATCCAAATTATCGGCACGGATTAACTAAATCTTTGATCGTAAATGACGAAATTAATATGCCGAACATAAATATTTCAAACGTTGTAAATCTGTCACAGACTATATGGATGTAGGTGGTGCGTTTTTAGTATTTTTTCACGCTTTCTTTTTTTGCTTATTGCTGTATCCCATATATAATAGGGTAGGAAAGGGGAACCTAAAGTTCCCTAACTTTATGGGTACCTACTTAGCCACATTTCGTTCAAACATACATCCGTCGCATTTACATACGTAGCATAATTTAAGCATTTATGTTTTTCCTATTTTTCCAGTCTGGCACATTAATAGTGATGAGCTATGTCATTTAATATGCAATATCTCGAAAATTAGGTGGAAAATTAGAAACGGAGTGTCTTAACTCCAGGTTTCCTTTACGTAGCATCCTGCTAGACGCTATCTTCTGCGAAGTCTGCCTTTACTTTTGATTTACTTTAGTTAGACGCAAAATGCTATGTTACGACATAAACGAAATAAATTCCTGTCTAGAAATTAAAATAATCGATAAGAACTTTTAGGGTAAAATTGTTAAAACTATTTTGACCTGTAAAATTGGAAAAGATCTCAACGAAGATTTTACATGTTTTTAAACTCTTGGTCACCAGACGTTCCTAGGGTGGATAACCCTCCCTGTCTCTGTCCCTATTCGTTTAAGCACTCTAAACAATAAAGCTACACGTCATAATTAATATTATTCTAGTCCTAAAATCATCATCGGACTAATATACTATCCTAGACCTATTTGGTCATAACCATCAACAAATTTTTGGTGGATATCTCTGAAATTCTTACTTATCAGAAACCTCAGGGCCTAATCAAATAGATTTACTTTCTGGTCCTTACTGGACATTAATCAAAGCTATATTCTGAAGGTCTACAAGATTAGTGACGGGCAGTAAAACTGATATCTTTACCACTTTGCTGAGGAAGTGACGTAGATGTTATAAACCAATGATTATTTGGTGCGATATTGAGTTATAAATATATTATCATTTGTTTTTGTTATATAATCTATGTATATACATATAATATATTATGGAGCCTATGTTGTATAGGATATATAGTTAGGAATTGCATATTCTAATTTTTAAATTTTCTAGTTATAAAAAAATTATATGTCTAATTCTCTTAAAGTTTATCTAAAATATAAGGTAAGTGCAGAGTATTTTAAGTCTTGCGTAAAATACGTTAAAGGAAGACATTACTCAGAATTACATGGATTTCACATGCATCCCTCATAACGAAGCAGATTCTCAAACAAGGAACTGTGCAAGTCCAAGCTGTTATTTTAAACAAATAAACGACGTAAAACCCAAGAAAACAGCAACCTGATAACTGATAGTCATATCTTAAAATATTTTCGTCACCTTATACGATGCAAGGTGCCAGATATATACAGGATTTTTAAATCAATGACGTACGTGACAAGTTTAGATTAGGGCGTGACCGTAATCCCGCACTTCAGATCTAGCCGCTAACACCTGATTTATCTTACTTGTACTTGTACGCATATCGGCTGTCAATGCAAATGCTTGAGATATAGATGGATGGATTTGGAAAATGATTTCTTTCGAAGGAATCGTTATGTAAACATGTGACGTTGCGGACACGTCATCTTATTTGCTAAGAATTTTTATTTCATTTTAATTTTATTATGTTTGGTTGTAAATTGACAATAGCTTAATTAGAAAATTAGTTAAATTTGTTAGAAATATAAAAGGTGGTCAGCTTATGATGTCATATGAATGACACCATAAGTTACCAGTTAATGTTAGTTTTGTATTAATATGCTTGACGAAAAGAAATATTTACTATTTTCATATCTTTGCTTTGGTAAAACATAGCGTGGAGTTCCGCCACTCAATACAATATATGCAATGCCTTGAGAATTCAGTGGAAAATGGAGAATGGAAATGTCTTAATGGGAATGGAATATCAAAACTAGGTACCCAGGCTCGGGGTTTAAGCGAAGCTAAATCGTCTCTGCCTTTTAAAAATTGCGTAAAAATACTAAAGCACACTATAAAACAAAAGTCCTCTAACATTGACGATTACATAATTTAATTAAAGGTCGGCACCGCACTATCTCGGCGGCGCCTTTGTGTACGATTTCTCTCTTATGTTCCACGAATTATTTACAGAAACAATAGCACGTTTTACGTTTGTTACTCTGTGTCTATTCACTATTCATAATAAATCACATCATGTATCACCTAGTGCATTGTAATAAGGTTCAAAATCGTACAAACTTTGGATTCCCAACAGCCAAGTCGAGAATACTTCGCAAACACTGTCGAAATGGTCGCGGCATCTTTTTGATTAAACTCAACCTCAATAATCGTTAAGGTGTCTAGATTTGTTATTATCATCACTTTACGAGGTTAAGTCTTAAATTTTTCGCAATATTCTGTTTGTATGTCTATAAAGTTTTAAAGTCGAGATTACTATCATAATGGGATCATTAAAAGCTTTTAAAATTCAAATCTTCTATATAAAGGTATGTGAGGAATTTTTATTCTGGATGTCATATGACCAAATGGCAAACACTTATTATTATCTTTTATTAAAGCTTCACGCTGAATCCCGTAAACATCGGAGTAGTCAGAGGGAACCTAGTGTTAACACACTCACTTTCCGTCAGATTTTTTGAGGCATAGCGTGTTACGTGGCGGAACTCAACGCCTGGCCCCGATCCACACTCTCCGCTGAATTCTGGAGGCATTGCGTGGTATTCGGCGTGCAAATCAACATAATCAAACTTTTCCATAACTAATAAAACAATATCTTATTCCCCTTTCAAAATAAGGAAAAATTAACAAACTTAGCATAGCGCAAACAACCCGACCATTTCATAGAAGCATCATTCCGTAACAATCACGAAACCCTTAACGATTCATGAGCCACTACTCACTGTACGCACTGTATTCAATTATCATAGCGTAAAGTCACGCAACTTAAAACAAGACTTTAATGTAACTTGGCACCACTTGGTCAAACAGAAACAAATAAAATTGTGGGGCGATGTCGTGACGCTCTGTATACTTGCAAATATTGACGAGCTGTACGTAGTTGGCATGCAATGGAGTATTTGATTGATCGAGCTTTGTCTTTGTCGTTGTTTGGGAGTTATGTGGGGACAGATAAATAGATTTAATTTAGTTATTATTATTTAAAATATTAAATAGAAGAATAGAAGAGATCAAAAATATATTAGGAATGTCTTTAGCTGTTTTCAATACTTGGGGTATTGTTTCAGTTTCGGAGAAAATACAGCGTTAGGTTCCACCACCTATTAAGAAAACGAAAATGTTCAATATTCATTCTCCTGAGAATTCTTCTTCGGACCCCAAAGATATTTACGATCCTTCATTTTCAGAAAGGACATAGAATATACAGAGTGGTAGACAGTAATATAAGAATATTAAGAAATATTTAAAAAATACTAATTTATTAAAAAAAAAGAAAGAAAAAACTAAATTTCAATAAAAGCAAAACATACGATTCAAAATTTAAAAAACCGATTCCTCGAAACCGTCAAAGTACTAAACAATCCATACATTTCAAACAGGGCAGGCTCTTATCTCGTAAACTAATGTTTACCTACGAGAGTACACATGTCCAAATCGGATTTACAACGTGTTAAGAAGGGCAGGAGAGATAGCCAATAAAGCTGTCGTTGCTTAAATAGGTGGTGGACAAAAAAATATACATTTTGACTTATAATAATGTATGGATTTTATATTGTGGTTCAATGAAAAAAAAAGATTTTTGCTGACTTAGTAATTAGATCTGCTAAATTAGTATTTAGTATTTAAATACTCGTAAGTAAATAAGCTCTAAAGGGGACAAAGTCAAAGACAAAGAAACTTTGGAATGGAATTATATTCATTGAAACGGAGTGTTTAAGAATTAGATTTCCAAGTATCCTCTGCCTAATACGAAATCGTATCCTCATTCAAAAACACCAAAAACCATATCACCACAGAAAATATAAAACATCATAACATAACCACCCAAAAATACCATATCAGCCAACATTATCGTTTTTTGCCAACTATCCCCTTATCGATACAAAAAAAATGTGTAGACACATGAATTACAGGCATCATTACACGAACGGTTACACGTTATCGATAGTACTTTGTCGCTGCCGCCGCAAATCAGAGTCATAAAACAAGGTAATTTTGCCGAGAGATACGCGCTGTCCGCGATAAGATAATTGTGTCAGCCCAAATCTGAAGCCGTGGGATTTCGAGTCGAATGTTATTAGAATTTTTGGGGCTTTTGGGGGCTTATTTAGGAGATTTTTGTTTATTAAAGTTTTCTAGTATATGCTAAAGTTAGGTTAGTTTTTGTTTGGTTTGTTGCTTTATTGTTATAATTGTCGTTTCAGTGTTAACAGCGATCTCGTGACATTGTAAAACGACAAGAAAGAGATTAATATGATATTAGTGAATTGTATTTGGCTTAGGATTTGGTAAATGGGCTAAATTAACAGGAAAAATCGTAGTTAATATAACAGTTACAATCAAGAAGTTTTTTGTGAAAGTTTTTTGTATCTGTACAAAAATCACACAA
>FAPJ01025002.1:0-15965 GCA_001485985.1 Heliconius ethilla aerotome | reverse complement strand
AGTACCGTGTTATACAAGGGACGCGATGTAATTTAAAAAAATACCTTGGAAAAATGCCGGGAAGAATGTCCTCACATGTTGTTTACACCGTGACCCCATAGATGTCGCTAATAGTTCACATATTTGCAATGCACTTTGAGCTAGTTTCGAATTCGAATCCAAAAGCCTCGCTTGTAAAGCCGCGGGAAGCTCACCGAGTGTAGCCTTTATTGGCGATGAATTTGTTATTATTGCTTTCACTTTGTCTAGTCCCTCGTTGCGAACCTAAAATGACAATTTTATTAGTGCAAATAACAATATAAAATAAATCAAATCTGTTTTAGTCTTAAGACACTCTTGTGTGGCAACTAATTCCCTCCGAATTCTGGAGGCAGTGCGTGTTGAGTGGTGGAACTCAACACCGCAACAAAAGCAATTTGATTAATTAAATATATATATATATATTATTCTTATTATTATATTTTATATCTTTAAAGTTTGCTATGAATAATAGGGTGCTGAATTTTAATATTTATTGACAATACAGAACTTCAGTCAGTAGTCAGTCTTTAAAATAAATTATTTTTCTACTAACCTTCCAGTTCTTATCATTTATTTCAGCAACTAGCGAATCGGTGATAAGAGGCGCTATATCAGTCCTGGGCCGAGTGTCCTCTACTACTGCGGGCTCGTCATCTACACCTTCGTCGTTTTCCTCTATATCGTCACCCATAGAGGCTTTACTTGCGGACTATAGAAAGTGAACATATATTCGATTAAAAAATAGAGCATTATATTAACTATGGAAAAGAAAATCTTTTATGGTTTTACGCGCCGCTGTAGATGACTCCCATACTTTGTATAGTACTATTGACAATTCGTCGCCGCCCCGAAGTTAACAGTAGATGGCTGCTTTCCTTACTTTTGACTATTTTCTATTTGAGTTAATAAGAAAAAAAGAATAATAATTGAGAGGGGTTTAGGAACAGTAAAAGAGCCCAAATCCACAAAAAATATTGTCTGTTTGTACACGCTAATCTCTGGAACTACTGGACGGATTTGAATGAAACTTTTTTTGTTGTATAATATAACAAGCATTTTCTGTCCATATAATAAAAATGGAGCAGCACATATGGAACCTTAACAGCCCAGCTAAAACTTAAGAGATTGGCTTAATGGTTTCGGAATAGTTGTATTGTGTGGTCAGTGTTAAATGAAATGAGGGTATTATTCTGACCTAATAATTTAACATAACATAAGCTAGGAGTACCTTCGCGCGGTGCAGACGGTGAAAGTTGAGGTATATTTTATAATGATAGGTATATTACTGAAGACTTTGCCTCGCCCCTGAAGAATAAGTACGATCTTTAAAGGACGCTCTTGCATCCCCTGATTAACACAATTCTTTTAGTCTTTCTCACCTATATCTACCCTCTCAAGTATCAACATTCCTTATAGAAATTACGATAATGTCGTAAAAAACAGAAGAAGTCATTATAATTGTCAGTCAATTCTGAGTATTAACTTAATAATCATATAGTTCAAGCGGACAAAGCCGCGGGCGGGCTTTTAGTAATTAATAAAAATGTTAATCTTACCTTACTAACTTTGCCCAATTGTCGTGTAGGAGACGGAGGAGCACTATTTGCATATTTATCCATTTCTAAGCTGATCAGCTGTTTAGTTGACGGTTTCTCACTATCAAAGTGGTTTAGTAGAGACGGTCCCACATACATAGATAATATACCTAAGAAATTGACTGTAGATGTTCTTACATTTGGATTGGTAGCAGAAAGTGCCCTTTTGGCGTGCACTACAATTGTTTTTACGTTCATTCTGTAAACATAAAATGCGTGAATATGAAGAATTATAGATATAAAGTTTCTATAGAATAATAGATGTAAAAAAAGATATCTTAAAATAGAAGTAAAAAAATAAAATAAACATTAGAAAGAAAAGGCATTCTAGCAATTGTATAGATATACAGACACAAACAAAATAAAAAGATAAAATGCATATTCCATACACTTACGAAAAACCAAACTCTTTAATGGCATTGGACATCCAATTAAACATTTCGGCTTGTACTTTGGGGTTCTTCTGCGAGTCCATTGCAAATGTCAAACCTTCGTTTAAAACGTGCTCTAAGCCGCAACTGTCTGCTAAAGACGTTAGGCAGTCGGCAGAGAGTGATGTACAGGCTGTTTCACCAAGCTTAGTTACTACGTCTTGTAGGACGAAATCTGCTGCTGTACTGTAAGCAAGTATATTTAAGTTTTAGTTAAGTCCAATGTGACCTAGCGCGGTGTTGAGTTTCTAAACACACAATTTGTCAGAAATTGGGCGTTGCGTAGGGAGAGAGCGTCTCGACACTAGATTTGCCGACCCCTTACCTAACATGCTGTCAAGAATCAAGAGGAAAGTCGACAAAGCGCAGTTTGTCGTATTACAAGACAAAGACAAATTGTCGAATGGGGATAGAACCTAAAATAGTTTTGTTTATATAAGATTAGTTAAAAACTATATTGTTTATTCATTTATATATCTCAAAAATATACAAATACTTACGTAGAAACTGGAAAGTTTTCTGTAATGTGTTTACAAGCTTCCAACCTCGCCTTCAGTACTTGTACATTAGTGTCTTTGAGACCTGGTTTTTTATTTAATATTCTATAGAGCACTTGTGATGTTGTGTCAGCTGGAGTCAAACCTTGGACTGTTGAGTGGAAGGACTGGACTGCTGCTAAGCGACTGTTCCAGTTGCTGTCTACTAGACCTAATAAAAATAATTAATTACTTCTTATAGCACCACAATATAACAATAATTTAGTAACTACTCTTAGTATATAAAATAAATAGTGTTAAAGACAATTGGTGGAAATATCTGAAGCACTAAAAATTGCTGCAATCATTGAGAAATTACTTTTTAAATTTATTGGGCAATAAAATTTTTTTATGTAAAATTCCCAAACATTATATTGTTTCATATAAATTATATGAAAACAAAAAATCAAACAAAGAATCATATATTTTTTAATACCTTAATAACATGAGGTAAAAATTATATGATTCTTATTCTATACTTATAATAAAATCCTAAGAGAGTTGGTGTGACTTGGAAGATATATAAAAAAAAATGGTATTGTGAAACTTTATTAACGTAATAGAACCCAAAACTATAATTTTTAAATTTTTTGTCTGTTTGTTCGTTTGTTTTCGTGAATCTCAGAATCGGCTTAATCGATTTACATGCGGTTTTCAGTATGGGATTCTGGCAAGCTCCCGAAAACATAAATAAAAAAGTTATATCAATTTAAAGTACTTAGGTCGGTTTTTTCTTACATATACTTAAATAAACATTTTTATAATTCAAGCGGGCATAGCCGCACGTGCCCACTGGTTAATAATAAATATAAAAGAAGTATGTCTAGAAAATTTAAACTTAATAAAACAATTCTATCAGTTTTAAATGAAACTTTACTTGAATTAATCGCCTATGTTCAGTCTGCAGTAGTCCGTCGTAACTGATAGAGTTCTGCCACTTAACATGCAGTGTCTCAAATTCTGACGGAAATGCCAGTGTGTTACTGCATTATCTCTGTCTATCCAGCTATACGTGTGGTAAAACGTGAAATAAAAAAAATATAAGTACAAAACATACCACTTAAAACATCAGAAGGTAAAAATTGTTCAGCTCTTGCATCAATCTCTTCCGGAGACAACTCTTGCTCCCGAGGTGGAGTTGGTTGACTTCTTGTTGGTGCTTTTTTGGTAGTAGTTGGTTTTTTTGCTATATTTAATAGAGAAATAGTATAATTTACCATATTTAATTTAACATTGGATATTTATTTATAATATTAATATGTTATTATTCTATATGTTATATATATTTTTAATGAGTTGTATTACACTCCAGATTTTGATGATTTATTTCTGTCAGTTTATATTACTCATTTTAAATATGTATCATTGAAATTAACTTATATTATAGGTATAAAGTATGTTTCATATAATCGAATTTCTATAATATAGTAGACAAGTTTTCTTATTATTAGTATAATATTTACCAGAAGCAGGCCGCTTCACAGGTTTAGGTTGTGCTGAACCAGCAGAGGGCTTGGAGTCTCCTTTGGCGGCGGCGGGGGGGGCCTTTGGTTTGACATCTTTTTTCGGTGCCGACACTTTTACTTTGATTTCCGCCTGTTTTGACGTTAATGAGGGATTTCTTAATATGTTCAAAAAAGTCAATTTGTAAGAAAATTGTCCGAAATCTGACGATTACAAAATTTCGAATGATCTCAATAGTTATTCGGAGGAATGTTATATTTAACCTATTTTCATTTCTCCAAACTGGTTCTGTGGACAAAGCGGCGTTAAATTGCGCCAATCGACACGTAACGCTCCGAAAATTTGCCGGTGTGAAGTATTTTAGGTTAGGTAGGTCCCCTCTGCCTACTCTATTGAGCATTATATACTAGTGTTCTACGTTATTCTAGTCTTCCTAGCAAATACATTATAGTAAATTAATTTATTGTCATCGGATCCAAATTCGTGTGCAATTTACATAGTTTTTTGTATAGTTAGATGAATAGGACATCATTAAAGCATGTTAATTATTGTCACTTTCTATACATTTTGTCTAGTTTAGTATTTAAACGTCCAAACATCGCATTCTATCAGACACATCACAATTAAAGACATTCTCAATATAACACAAAAAAAATGTTTACTATGTAAGTTAAAAATTAAACAAAATTACCTTATCAGCAAATTCCTTAATCTTTTGCTCCTTTAAATTGTCCAATTTCCCAATATGGGGTGCGATGTTTTTCTCGCCAACTAATTTAGTAGCCGTCCCTAAGGCTTCTGCTGCTGCGTCACGTACTGCTGGATCTATACATAAATGGAAATGCAAAGTTCAATAAATGTATATATTGGTAAAATTCCAATAATTACGTACGATCTCCTGGATTACACAAAGTAAATAGATATTTTTTTATCGCATACACAAAATTTACAAGTTAATAGTTTACATGGAAAAGAGTAAAATAAAAAAAACCTTATCTTTTTACTATTTTTTTAAATGCTGGGTGCCAGAACTCAGCACTGCACAACAATTCACCACTCGAAGAAAACATGGCAATTAAATTAAACTCGGATTTTATATACAGCTTAAAGTAATATAATGTTAACGACCCGATCCAAACGGTAATAATCTTATAGTCAATAACTTCGTAACTGATGAATTACGAAAAATCATTTCTCATTAATCATTCTATATAACTCATTTTAATATATCATAGAATATTAAATGTATATTTAAAATATATCTCAATATTAATTCTTTGTCAATTGTGGAATTTTATTATGGTGTGAAATAGTATTTATGTAACGTTATTTTTTAATAGTTTGGTGCCGTCTAACCATAACATTAAGTGTCCTCTCCATGTTCATGTGCTATAGACGGAATACAACGTGAAGTTAACAATGAAAAAAAAACTTACCTGCACTCTCAATCAATTTCAATAATCCTGCCACATAAGCTTTAATCATTTTTTTATTGAAAGCCGCGGGTTGTGTGTGACATAATGCTCGGGCTAGGAAAATGGCGCTCTCTGCTTTAATCGACGGGTTCTTATTGTCGAATGCTGCTAGCATATCTTCCATGATGGCTTCTAGGTTTGTCTGTTAAAATATATTTAAAATCGAAATATTATACAATCGTAAAATATAATATTATTCTCTGAAATTGAATGAAAGATTAATTATTTTGTGATAAATAAACAAATTTGTGAATATAATAATTGCAAATCTTATGTAAAAATTTTATTTCACTCTTTTAAATATACAGTTATTACACAAGATTTAACAGAATCCTTTTTACATATAAAATATTTAAAAAATAAAAGGTTTAAAGCAATCAAATTGTCTAAAAATAATATTATCAATATTGAATAGAACTAATTTAGATTCATAAATTACAAATAAGTATTCATATTTATAGATACATTGCTAAAACAATGTATTTAATAAGAATTTCTTTCATTACCAGCATGCTGCATGCTATTTCATACTTAAATTATTGTAATCAATGCCATTCTAAACGCAGAATGAATAAAATCACGCAATTTCTTTGTTCTCACTAAACTGAAATCTAATGCGATAAAATTCAATCATTTTATGTGTCGTCATAATTACATGACTTAAAGGCCTAGAAAATATATTTTATTATTATTCATTGCATACTATTAATGTACGAATACAGATAATGTTTTTGAAAATATTTCTTATTTTTTTATAAAGTGTTAAAAAAGTATCTACATGTTCAATAAAATGTGCGTTAATTAAAAAGGCATGTTTCTTGAAATTTAGATTTTTTATAGATTATTTGGTATGAAAAGTACTTTAAAATTAGATTTAAAACATTTATAATACTACGTGTTATAATATTGATATTTACGATTTATAATATAGTTTTATTTAATATTTTAAGGTATTTCGGTCGGGCGTGCGTATAGCCCGAAATAAGCAACAGTTCTTCGAAACTGGCAAAACTATTGAACGCATTTAGATTAAACTTTAGAGTAATATAGCTTACATCAAAATAAAACATAAGCTAACACAGCCACGTATGGGTCGCTAAGAATAATAATAATTTTGTAAGAACATTACGGGTGTTTCAGTTCACTTGTATGGGGTAATGCCATGCCACCCGTGTAATGGGATTCTAATCGCTAATGGGATGTCGGAAAACACTGTAGATCTAATGTTTTAAATCTTGTTTTCATAATTGATGCAAAATGTTCTATGGTAATCTCGTTGTTGTAATGATATTACATGCTTTGCTTAATTCTGTGAGAGTTATTTAACCATATGCAAGTAGATAGCAGCTTTAGATTTTTTTAGTTTTAACCATTTAGCCAGCCGTGGCGCAGTGGCACCGAGTGTGACTCTAAACGCGACTGGTTGAGGATTCGAACCCCCCTCGAGAAAATGAAATATTTATTTAAAAGTATATTTCTCTTTCTTTCACATGGTAAGTAAACTCCGTCGCTCAGGATCCCGTGTAAAACAGAGCAGCGGCGTTGCCGGCCTTTAAGGTGGAGGTAAACGTACATATATTTTTTGCTGCCTTTAGCAAACGCAAGGCATATCAAATCTCAGCCCAGACACTTTTTGCAAAGTGAAAAGATAAGTAAGTAATTTAAGCCTCAAAGAGTAAGTAAGTAACTTTAAGTGGCAAATTGACAGAGCAAGGTCCGATCATATTGCCCAAATCCCAGAGACGAGAATGGGTCAGCACCAGCTTAACCCATTTGATCGCATACGAGAGACATTCGAATCGTTGGGGACCCAATGATCTTTGAAAGGCTTGGCACTTTGGCTTTGCATAGAGACGTCGCCTCGATGTGCGTTCTCTTCCGTATTTATTATGGAGAGTATTCTGGGGAACTATTTGACCCGTTTCGTGCTGCCGAATTCTCTAACTACAAACTACATCACAACTTCCATCCACGTGACACGCAACTGCGGAATGGTCTACATACGGCAGTGTGTCCAAGTCGATATAACCTGGACACCTTCCAAAAGCGCGTCTTTTTCTACCTTAAAGGCCGGCAACGCACCTATAGCTCCTCTGGTGTTACACGGCGTCGTGGGTGGCGGTTATCACTTACCATAAGGTGACCCATACGCTCGTTTACCTTGTCTTTTTAAAAAAATAAATATATTGTAAAATATCACTGCATTATATTGATTATTTCTTATTATTTTAAAGAAAAATCATAAACGACATTTTACCTTATAAACTTTATGTAAGCTGTACTGTTATTATAATAGTAAATTGCACAAGTACTATAATACTATATAATATATGATTACATAATATATGAACATAGAATGTAGTTTGTATGGATTTAAGTGGTTTCCTTTTATTATTTTTAGATAACTTAGTAAGACTACTAGCATTACATAATTTAACCTATTTAAAAAAACGCCGTTAGCTATTTGATATGATTGTATTTTATATTGTTGGAATTGGAATAATATTAGAGTACTTTGATCTATTTGGGCTTTTAAGCATATGTGCAATTATATGTTATTATGTTTATTAAGAAATTTATCTTAAACTAAAAGTAACATAGAGAGAATAACTATTATCTCAATGAGTATACTCACACAAGGATATATAGCATCAATGGCTTCTCGCATAGCAGTTACAACATTGGTTTTCTTCTCTTTAAACTTGTCCAGTATAGCTTGTATGCAAGCTACAGCATAAGGGGAAAACTTGTTACGAAGTCCACTCGCCACAGCCCCTAATAGACGACCACCTAAGGCCACTAGCATTACATTTGTGTCTTTTGATATCACCTGGAAATTAAAAATAATTTGTAAAACAAGTTTTTTTTATCTTTCCACATGCATATGCATACAAAGCTGAGAAGGCAGAAAGAGTTAAGATACTGCGTTCTCTACGCACCACTCTTTTAAGCAGACTTCTAAAAAAGGAGGTTATGATATTTGATATACATATATGTATATAATATTTTTGAAATTGAATATTTGAGTATGATGGTCTATTTAGGCTTCCAAGCGCATAATTTGGTAAGTGTATTATGTCTATACTTGTTATATGGTTAATCAGCTTCACGCTGTATCGCGCACAGAAGGGTAGTCAGAGGGAACCTTGTGTTAAGCCACTCCATTCCCCACTCTCCCCCAAAACCTAGAGCATTTCGTGTTGAGTGGCGGAACTCAACGCCACGCTTTACCAGACAGAAGAAATTGAAATTTGTTAAATGGTTTACCCGTAAAAACAAATGAATAGTCCAAAAACAGAAGTCATTCATAAAACATTTTAACAACAGTATCAGATAATGGCATATTGATTGACGCTTCATTATGTATGCGGCGTAGCGCCGGCGATTCAAGGCTGGCAGAACTATTGTTTAAATTGAATTTCAATGTGATTGTTTCCTTATTTTGTAGGCTTAGATTTGAATACAATATAAAAATAAGAAATTTTAAACTATTTTTCTTATAAATAGAAATTTATCAACCCTAATGTAACAACAAAAAAGTTTTTGCTATTGTACTACACTTCAAAAACTACTCAAATTGCTATATAAAATAAAGAACCTTAAAAATCACTTTCACATATTTTGCACTTTATGTAATAGAAATGTATCGACGATTTTGAGTTCGATTCTGCCTCAGGAATTGTTTTCGTTTGCTTACTTTGGTAGCAAGAACAACTACGCCATTGAATTCCGCCATTAACGCAATGTTCTCAGAATTGGGAGGTAAGTGGAGAACAATAACACACCGTTAGCACTAAGTGTTAAAAAGTCTTCTTATCTTGCTATGCGTGAAAACATGTAAATATTTTTAAAGAATTATTTACCTTCTTCAAAGCTCTGACCAAATCAGCATAGTCTCCAGGTTCCAATTTAGGTGCAGTCTTCAACAGATTATCCAATGAGTCCAGAGCTTCTTTTCTTTCAGTCCACTTCTTAGCTTCAAGCTTCTCATAGAAATCTTTGGGCAACTTGGACAGTATTTCTACAGGATCTAGAAGGTCATATGGATCAACGTCCGCTGAATCACCACAACCAGTTTCTGCATCTTCATCATCAGCCCCACCTTTGAAAATGGAAGAGTTAATAAATTTAATATTAATAAAAATAATTTTTATATTTAATAAAAATAATTTTAAAGGTGTTATTTTACAGATAGGAAAGAAAAAATACTTATTAAAAAAACATATAAAAAATTTAAACATTGTGGGATTTTAACCCAAGTGAAAGTAAGAAACGTCCAAGTTAGCCAGGTTCCAAGAGCCACAGATTTAAAACTCATACTATGTTCAAAGATTTACATTCTAGAAAAGGAATTGAAAATCTACTACCAAAACATTAAAGTATAACCTTAAAGATTGATTATATTTTTTTAATTTTACTTTCATAGGTTTTTTCATTTATGATAGGCAAAGTAAACATGGTGTTTAATAATAATTTAAAACAAATACCATCAACAGAATCAACCGCAGGCGTAGCTCGCACTCTATTCTGCTGGGACCTCAAATATCTTATGGGAATGGCTCCACCGCTACCGAATGAGTCTCTGAGTTCCTGCTGTACCACTGCTTGGAGGGATGCTATGTGGGGCTCGATCGCTGCTCCAATCCATCTGGTCGAAGTTTAAGAGTGTTAATTTGTCTTGTTTATGTGTTAAACTACAATTTACGAATTTTTATATTCTTTTTTTGGATTCACACTTTATTCCGCATTGTAGGGTAGCAAGGAAACATCTTTAACACTTCCTAGGTTTCCCATCAAAATTCTATATTCGGAACTAAATGCTGCAGTTTGTCTACCAGAATGGAAAAATGAAAATCATTTAAATATTATTACTTTCTTGTATGGGTATTAAATCCACAACTATAGCCTTTACAGTAGCTTGTACACTCTTATCTTTTTGATTGTACTACATCAATTTTCATAAAATGGTAAAAAATAAAACGTTTTCTATAATATAAAATTAGGCATGTTCTGATATAATTTAAATAAGCTAATCAATAAACACTTATTAATAAATTTTCTAATCTAACTTTTCTATAGTCAGCTTTCGAATATTTATGATAACATTATCCAAATAAAGACCCTAGTCTTAGGACACCTCTGTTCCTAGGTTTCCCAATTTTGGAGACATTACATATTGTATGGCAAAAGTAGCACTGCACTTTATTTTGATACCATTGAATGAAGAAATAAAAATAACTCATTCCCCTGAGTTGCAATTGAACCCACTAGTTCACCCCTTAGTTTGCAGTGAGACATTGTGCCACTGGACCACAACAGCCTAATTATTTATCAAGATAGAAATATATAAAGAAATAAAACAATTACACCACACACCTATGCATCTCAACGACTAAAGATTTCATCTCATCTCTCACGCCTTTGTCTCGATCGGCAAGTAATATAGGTATTTTCTTTACCATAGGTTTAATAGCCATTACTTTATTGCCATATTGTTTCAGTGCAGTGTTTAACGCCGCAATACAAGCTGCTACTACTTTGGGATTCTTTTGCTCCATGCCTTTGAGAAGTTCTTCTTCAACAACCTCATGCTTTTCAATCTCTATGTACATTAGAGTTATCTGTAAATAGAACAGAGTAGTATTTTTTTTATATATTTATACTTTAATAATTTTGGAATGTATCAAAAAATTGTTGCATTCAAAATATTAAAACACTTGCTAAACAATGTTTTAACAAAAATTAACAAATTAATTGGGATTGCAAGAATATGAAACATGAATATTATAACAAAAATAACATGAATATTTTAAAAAATGAGTACATAGTATATAATAAATAACGATTATATTTAAATTTTGCTAAATACAGTAAACTTATCCTTGTTAAATTAATAAATTTAATTTAAGGCCAGCCATTATAAATGCGGCGGGTGCTTTGATTCCCACTTGGGAATTAATTTACATTTCCTCACTCTAGTAACAAGACAAAGCGTGGTATTGAATTCTGTCTTTCAAAACACAACACCTGTCAAATTAGTCGAAACCTAGTGTACAGAGTATCTTAACACAATATTCTCTCTGCTTAGCCTGCTTTATACAGGGATACAACAAGAAGCTAAAAAAAAGTTATCGTAAGAAAAAAAATCAGCATTACCTGCAATGAGAGATCTTTTGTCTTAGTTTTAGGTGCCGCAATACATTTGGCTACAATGCCAGACATAACCTCGCCAGTAGTTTTACCGGCATGACCACAGTTCTCGACGAAAACCAATGCTGCCTCCAAACCTAATAATAAAATACATAAATAAAGCACAATAGTTGTATACTATAAACAAAATCTGTAAAAAAATTTATTTAAAAGGATAAATTGTTAATTTAAATTTTAGGTCAAATTGTATGACTTCATTTAAATTGCTTATTACTTTCAAGAAATAATACATTAATCATACATGTTATACCTATTTAGGTTATCAATCATAATTATTAATAAATTGTTCTGTGGATGGCCATATCCTGCCTATTGTGTGATTAAGGAAGTTTATTGAGGTCCAGACATAAAATTTTAAATTACCATGAAAAGTAAGTAGGTATGGATTTTTTTCTTTGACTACTTTATATAAAGTTATTAGTACCGTTAAATAATATAATCAGTGTAGTTCTTTAAAGCAAATCCTTGAAGACACCAAAAAATTCTTGAATGAACAATATTAACACATTCACCGTTCCTATTTCTAATAACATTAAATGCAGATTTGTGTAACAGATAGTGTCTGTATATATTAGGTTTCAGGTGCAATCCCATTTGAGAAAACCCATTATTTTATTTCTGCCATTCTACTACTCAACATGCAGTCTTGAGTTCAAACTGGAGTAAGGAATAGAGTGTTTCAATAAGTTTATATCTAGTACAAAGCTGGAAAAAAACTCTTATTCATTTATTTAAACTTTTTAAGAAACTCACACAAATAAACATATAAACAAACCTTTTTCTTGGGCTACAGCATTGCTGTCTGTTACAAATTTCTTAATAAGGCCCAAAAATTTGTTCCATTCAGGGGATTTTTCATCATCTATCTGGTTAAATAATTTTATGGCTTCTTCATATCCAGCAACTCTTGCTTTCCATAGTTTGTGCACACATTTTTCCTCTGTTGGTAATTTCTTATATTCATTTTCATCCTCCATTTTTATGTTTCTGCAGGTTTAATAATAATTTTAGAAACATTACAAAAATATTTTGTGCCTAATATAATAATAAGCAATATTATCTTTTTAATAAACAATGAAACATATTATTTATTAATCCTAAATTGTTACTTTTTTAACAACAGCTGGTGACAGTGTGGGGTTAATTAAATATTTTATATAATAACAAATATGGAAATTATTTCCTTTAAAGGTCTTAAGCTTTATAGCTTTAAAGGTAATGTTACCTTAATCTTTTATGTTTGAACAATATGGATTCTAGTTAGCCATGAAAACAATTTGTATAATATGTATGCACCAAATATGCACAAACCTGACCTTTCTTGTTTATCCCTTACAAGGTCAAGGATTGCAGGTATTCACTGCAGTATGCATGCTTAAAACATTAATATTAAAAAATACTACAATAATAAATTTATTAAATTTCGGACGTATAAGATATATTTGGATGATAATGAAATATTTTAAATTATTATAATCAAAACATTGTTAAAGTGTTGGAAAAGGCAGCTTCATAACTTTTAAGAATTTTTCTGAAGGCATATAAAAGCTAATAAATTATTGTATTTCAGTAAGCTAATTAAGAATCAAGACATTATTAAAGGAAAGAGAATTTAAATAGTTAGGAAATGATGATTCAACTGTCCAACGGTCCGTAGTATGACAATGGCTACTTGGTAAATTTCGCTCAACAATTCACTGTCGTGAGCCGGTTCATTAATAACCGTGTCGGATATTAACCGAGATGTGAAACTGGATCACATATATACAGCAGGCAACCGCCCGACGACGGACACTTTCTACAACACAAACAAAATATCTCAAATGTAGTCAAACTTACCGTTATGCAGATGTTTCTTATTATTCAAGGATTCCGAAAAAGTTTAAATAAAAATGAATTACATGAATAGTAAATACTTCACATTATCTAGGTAGAGCTAATCTTTTAACCGACAAAAAGAAATTCTATTTCGACGTCGTTTTTTTTTGAGTTTGCAAATTGATAGAAAATGGACGTATATACAGTGTTGCCATTAAAAAAATTGTCTAACTCTATATCCCAAGATGTCAAATCTCTTTTTCAATATTAGTTTATTTTATTTTGTTGGATTTTGCAAGGCCTTCTGCATATTTAAATATATGTCAATTATGTTTATAGATATAAGTCATATAACAGTAGCGTCTCCTCGTAAAATCATTATCATTCATTTCATTCGTTTTTAGTCTATGGTCTCTTGAAACACCGGCATGTTTGTTTTTGTAAATCATTCGAATGCTTTTGACGGCAGCGCTACAGAGAGCAGGAACGGGAGTTCATTCATTCAAACATTTAGATGGTTTTGAGAGCGTCTGAGGACGAGACGTGTGTCGCGTTATTGTCGTGACTACTGTGCGTTCGCAGTTCTTACAGCCAAATTTTTATAATTTTATTAAAAGTTACGTTTTCTTTTTGAAATTGTGCATATAAATTTTATATATTGATTTTAGAAGTTGTACAAAAGTGAAAAAGACAAAATAAACAAACGGTTATGCTGTGTTTTCGTTTGGCATCGGGGCGAGATTACGTTACACCTAGCTGCAAAGGGAAATTTTAACAGCTGTTCGTGCATAGTATGCTTCATATTGTAAGTAGATTCCAATATTTTTTATTGTCACGAATCACATTTTTTTATGAAACCACTAAATGTGACCTTATGAAAAAACCGCCTTGAAAGCGGGTAATTTAAACGAATAGATACAAAGTAATTTTCTTGATATATAAGTAAGAACACACTGCAGCTACATCAGTGAAGATTCATATAATGTACTATATAGTCGTAAAAGGCAGGAGTACACACTGGATCCTTCGCGATGATCCATAAATACTATCAATAAATAATCTATCTTACAATTACTCACGTATCGTACGTAGTGCTACTTAACGTTTCAGTAAGAAAACAATAAATTGGAAGATTGCGTCGTGTCACGTATATAATCACGTATCACGTATAAAATTTATTAATCTTTATTAAATTCAGTTTAATAAATGTACTCAGAGACGTGAAATCGCTATTATAACATTAAATACTAATTAAACCGTTGTGAACATCTCTTTTATGTATCTCATTTACTTCTTGTTTAAGGTTGCAAAAGATATAAAATACTGCTAACCCACATGTATAACGTAATTTGAAATACCTTACTGCGTACAAAAATTTGCAAATAATTAAACATAATCATGACTTAACTTTATTCTAGTCCTCTAAATTAAAAAGATAATGGGTCATATTAGACAGTAGAATTCAATACAACTCTAGTTGGGTCTAATAAAATACATTTCTTCGCTCTGGTGACGAGGAAAAACATAGCGTTGAGTTCCGCAACTCAACACGCAATGCATTCAGAGTTCGCACAAATCTCGAATGCACGAATAGAAGTCTTAACTAGGTTCCCAGGTATCCTCTGCTATGTATATCTCCTACAGCTTGAAGCTGGAAGAAATCTCACATTATATTTTGACACCAAATTACAAAGTTCTTATATGTATAGTACATGTAAAAGCTTTATTCTTATCTCGTCGGTTTTACGATAAAAAAAATTACCTCTTCAAATTTAATTTGTAACTCAAAGCGTTTATAGCCGAAATGATGATTCTGCAAAGTGAGGAGTCTACTGATATTTTCATCAATTTTAAAGCACCATCATTGCACTTTGACCAAAACAAAAATCTATGTATTTATATTATAAAAATAGTTCCCACGAGAGTAGTTTTATAATTTGAAACCATTACATTCACGCAGTCTAACTTATCAAAACTGCAAATGTGCAAAATGGCGAGCTATAAATAATAAATTAATCTTGTCGTCACAATTTTCTGCAAGATTGAACAAGTAATATGTGAATCTCTATATGGTAGTGGTTAGGTATTTATAATACGGACATATTATTGTTTGATTTTATTATAAACAATATTAAAAAAAATAGAAATGAAAATTTTGGAAGTTTTTTTAAAAATAGAATTGAAAGTTTCTTGAGAGAGCAGAACAGACTAATTTCGTATTATTATAATTTTTAATTAAAAAAAAGTAATTTCTTCAATTTCAACCGGATGCCATGATCAGAATCTAACCAAACCTTTCATCAGACTTTCCTTGAAGTGTATCGTTTCCAATAAAAAAAGGAATCATTGAAATCGGTTGGAGTGATATTGAGTTAAGTATTCGTCCATTTGTCGCGCACATACCTAATTCAAATT
>FAPJ01024972.1:0-13208 GCA_001485985.1 Heliconius ethilla aerotome | reverse complement strand
AATATTTTCATTTTCTCGCTATGGCAACAAGACAAAGCGCGGCGTTAAGTTCCACTACTCAACACCCAATGTCTTGATCATTATGAACAGAGATGTCGGCAAATGGGGAACAGAGTGTCTTAACACTAGGTTCTCTCTGACTACTTGTACTTGGACACAGGAAATACGTTCTTTAGATTCATCTATATTTGATTCTTTTTTTTATTGCGAAACGGTAAATGGCTAGGAGAGAAATGAAGAAAATATGTGTTCGCACCTCTCTCTCCTGCCCCTACAGTAATACACGAAACTCTTTCTCTCTCTTTCTACCTTCACTAACTTACATAGAAATTTTACTTCCAAAAGAATAGGTCACAAAATAAAGACATAATAAAGATACATACTTTCAGAGTTTAAAACTAGGACGAAGATATTGAAGGTCCCTTTTATTATTCCACAAAACGTAATTTCAAGATTTCACAGATAATAAAATGCGTAAAGTTTAAGGTTTATCACCTTAATTACAAACTTACCGGCAAATTTTCAATGTCGCCATCTCCTTCTCCGCCTCCACCGCGATCGTTAACGATATCCTAAATCAAAAATCATAACGTAAATTCATCATAGGAAGGCAGGAAGGAAGTTGAGGAAGACTTCTCATAATAATATTCATCATGAACAGATAATACCAAGTTTGATTTAAAAAACATTACCTATAGTCTTACTAAAAATGAATTAAGAATGAGAATTATAATTTTATGTTAATAAAATATTTTGTGTACATCCAAAATAATCTACATATATCCCGTTATAGAAGCGCAAGCCCACACTTCTGACTCATTGCTATTTCCTCTCCGAGAAAACTTTGCGTCATTTTATTCAATCTCACAGTTCCTTATTGGGTTTAGCCTAAACCGTTGGATCATTATCTGATACTTTCCAAGCATAATAATATTGTTTTGGACAACTATATACAAAATATTATGATTAGTTTGACTTTACGTATTAACATATACGTTGACAAGTAGTATGTAGGTTATGTCTGATTTTAAACATGAATACTGTATTATATCCCGCATACAGCAAGGTTAAACCTAGTGTTAACATACTCCGTTCCTCACTTTCCGCCGAATTTTTCTAGGTATTGCGTGCGGAATGGCGGAATTCAACGCCGGGCTTTTGCCTTGATGCCAGAGCGAAGAAATAAAAATATTAGGAATAATAATTCATTCCAAAAGCGGGGATCGAACCCACAACCGTCGTGTTACAGTCAAACCTTGTGCCCCTGAGCTATGACGGCCTCAGTTTGTCCACTTGATTATCGATATAAAAAACCATAGAGTACCGTAAAACAATACGAATAGGTATACAATATACATACATCCATATCAACATGACCGACGCCGGTGGACCGCCGCTTCGGGCGTCGCCTGCGCTGTATCACGTTGAGGGCGGCCTGCGTGCTTGCCGGCGATGATGACGACTTGCTCTCTGAACTGCTCTCACGCTCTTTCTCTTCTTCACCTTAACAATAATCATATTCTTTTATTATAAGCAATTAGATGTTTTACTAGATATCTATCTACTAAAAAATAAATATATAAATCAGCTTCACGCTGTATCCCGCACACAGCAGGGTGGTCAGAGGGAACCTAGTGTTAACACACTCCGTTCCCCACTTTCTGTCGAATTCTGGTGACATTACGTGTTGAGTGGCAGAACTCAACGCCACGGTTTGCCTCGACACCAGAGATTGTGAAATGATTTTGAATGATTTATAAACATAAATATTTCACTTCCTCGAGTGGGAATCGAACCCACAACAGTCGCGTTGTTAACCGACTTCAAAAAGTAGGAGGTTATCAATCCGACTGTATTTTTGAGGATGTTTTTCGACATTTTTAAAGCAATCATCATATAGGTATGATTATGATGGTTTCTAAACAACTTATCCTAAAATTTGATATATATAAAAGTGTGAAATGCTTTTACATGATACGAGCAAATAAACGATATTTTAGATATATTTTCTACGATATGTATAAGAATATCGATGATTAACAGATTCAGAACGTAATAAAGCTAAAACAAATAAATATATTTTCATATACGTTTACCTGCACGAGTATCTTCCTTTGGAGATGTATTTATAGTGGTAGCATTGGTTGTGGCTGTGCTTGTGTTTGTGTTGTTAGCAGACGCTCGTCGAAGCGGCAGAGTGACGGTGGTCTCCGCGGCGGGCGCACTCGTTCTGGTGGACACCCGTCCTGCGTCCTCCAGCTCGAACTGTTATTTAATAATATGTTTTTAAAGCAGAACTTAAATACGTATGTTAAATAAAATAATCTCCACCTTCACAATTAAATGCAACAAACCAAACTGTAACTCTTGATTTTTCTAAGAAAACTCATTCTTCAATGGTTTCCTACAAATCATAGGTTAGATCACATCCATTCTGAGGGTGTAGATTGAACAATACACTGAAAAGCCTTACCAAACTACTTTTATACATCCACTTTTAATATATTTAACATTTTCAGTAGTCATACTATTTCAAATACGTATGTTTACTTTACACACAAGCACACACGAACACACGTTTTGTAAGCATGCGATGTTTCATGAGTATACACAAACAATAAGACACAGAAAGCATGACAAAGAAAATAAAACATTTTTTAGGCAATAACAAGGAATTAATACAAAACTTATATTAAATTACTTTAAATTATAACTTTCCATATATTTTTAGGTATTCTTGAATTAGAATACTTCACAAAAATGACATGAGCACGAGTCATAGTTTACATGCTTGTATTTATTTTTGCTGTATGTGAAATTTATATTGGCACACAAGAATAGACAAATAAAAAGTAAATAAAATGTAATTGTTACAAAAATTAGGCCAACTCAACAATGATATGACTTAATACGTTTGAAATATTGACGATAATACGTTTGCTTTTATGTAATTTAATTTTACAACGTTGTTCAAAATTAATTATATCAAAATACAATATTTGCAACGTATACAGCCAAAAACGAATCACCGAGGAACGAACGTATGCAACATCAATTTTGAAATGTCCTGTTATACTTCCACACCATGCGCGAGTTCCGAAATTTTCAGAGCCCTTATAACGAATACGCGGCTATCAATTGCTTAAAATTTATTCTAATATTCATATTCTGCTATTGCTGGATGTAATATTAAATGGCGAGCATAATCATTTTTATACAAATATAGATTATGGCATTTATATAAATACCACACATAATATTATGTGGTCGACTAAAGACTTAATCCGTAATAACACCATTACGGATTGGTTTGCCATACGCTATATTATACATTGACCATAGCTGTTGGTTTATTTTCATTACATACATTTAATATTTAGTAAAGAAACGGAATACCTAGGGCTAGTTAATTTCGACGATATTTATCCGCGTTAAACTAATGGACGGTGTAGCATTAGATGAAGACCCATCTTGAACGAAATCTAAGTAACAATTGTATGACATATGTATACCTTGGACAACAAACAATTGATAGTCGCGTGGCATGGCCTAAGAGGCGGTCCAGACGCCGGCAATGTACGGCCTAAATAATCGTCATCTGGACCAGCTCGAGTCCAAGTACCGGCGTTCTTGCAGGCGATTTACGCGTGAGCATTTTCATGTAGATCAGCGTTGCCAGACGACCCGATATTGGCGGAACATCCCGATTTTTAACCCAAAATTTAAATGTCTCGAACGGGCCAGACATGGTCACACTTTTCGTGAATTATTTCACGCACTTAGATAATTATTTTTCAATAACTTTATTTCTTGTAATAAGTTACTAACGATCCCAGAGACAAATGATCCACTTTTCTCCTAGACAAAATCTGGCAACGCTGATGTAAAACGCCTCATGTGGATAAAGCCCTAAAGGACCTTATTAGTGTCGAGTCGTAGCCGCCACGAGGGCCGCCTCTCACTGTTGGCCGCGATCGTGGCGGTCGCGGTCGCGCACGCCAGCGCTAGCGTCACCACGCTGCTCCCGTCGACGGCGCTGCGACCCTATACGCACATTGTCAAACATCCACCATTCACGATTACATATCTATACCATGTTTTAATTAAACAAATATTTGGCCAAATTATATTGTATGGTTAAGTTAAGAACTTTTCTCTTAAATTAGAGAAAAATTCTTTAGAATTTAGTTGAACTAGAAAATTGTGCCTTAATTATCCGCAGATTCATTGGTTAACCGTATTGGATAAAAATCAAAAAAATATTCAGCAAACAATCCTATGTATCTTAAATATAAATATTTTTTATACATTTATTTTTAAAAAAAGTAAAGGTGTTAATTTTGGTGTAAAAGACGATTGTAAAAAACATAAATACCAGTTTACTAATGAAATAATTATTGGAATGATTGACTTGTATCATTCTATCTAATAAATTCTTATTTTATTATTGACATATGAATACAACTAATGTAAAGATGTTAAAACATTTAAAGTNNTTTTAATAACTCTTAATTAATCCAAGTCACTTTTTGGTATTAATAATGATTTACCATTTTCATATTCAATTGCAATATTAAAAATATTCATGTTTTTTTTTACATTTAGCAAAAAAATGTTTGCATTAAGTCACAGAGTTGAGAGTAGTCACTATATGAAAAAATACTTCAAACACAATCTATGTACAAGTGTTAAATACAGGTAAAGATATCAAATACTCAATGACGTCATTATAAAACAGGCAAATTATTTAATTTTAAAATAAGACGTGTTAAGGTCAGCATCTAAAATTTTCAGATAAATTTACTTGCTAACTGTACTGTTACTTATTATTTACAAAATAAAATTCCGTACACTTGCGAGCGGGACGTTTTTAAAAATATTTAACTATATATAAACAATTCCAATATGTGTGTAAATATTTGTGTACGAAAAATACTTACTGCGTTGTCTGTATTAGCAGGCACAGGAGGATCTTCCTTCTTGACACTGGTCGGTGGCGGTACTTCTGCGGCGCCATTGCCAGATTTCTTCTTTACTAATTGCTCAGCTGACTTTATTTCATCCAAAGTTACCCCTTGAGTAGACCTTCTCGTTTCGCGTACACGTTTTGCGTGAGCTTTCCTTTGTGTTTCACTCTCTTCATCTCGAACTGGAGGCACGAACGATCTGGAAGTAAAAATATATCTTAAATTGCAAACTAACAATCAAACTAAATGGTAGCACAAAATAAGCCAACTTCCATTACGGTTACTCACACACTACTGTTTACTACTATAACATGCAAAAATCGTTGAATATATTATAAATACAAAAATTATAAAAGTAATAAAGAGTTATTAAAAACGCTTGAGAGTAGCTACATATTTAAATTTTATCATAAATTTATTTTAAATGTTTTAACATCTTTACATTAGTTGTATTCATATGTCAATAATAAAATATATATATATATATATCGTAATATAAAAAAATAAACGACAACCATGCGAAAAATAAGAATCTATATTCGCAAAACAAAATGTCCGAGCACAATGGACAAGCTCTACAAAAACCATATTCTATTTGGACACGAGAAACACTTGTGTTAACGTTAGTAATTAACGTTACCATATTGAAGGTTTAGATAAGGGTTTTTTATTTATATTATAAAAGTCACGTGTCCAAATAGTTATCTAATCATTTTGCAAGAAATCGTCTGTACTTGAAGAAATTCTTGAATATGTTCCCAGGCGATAGTTTTGTGGGCGTGGTAGAGCTCGGCGTTGAATTGCTACTGTTCGACTCTACGCTTTCCGACGAGCTATTGTATGGACAACAACTTGTTAATATTTACACACCTGACACATATACTTATTTTATATTCTACTACAATATACTATATTCAAGGTTGCTACGATAAATATACGAAATAACATAGTTTTATTTTATATACAGTATATAAATACTGAACCATATTAAAATTAAATCATCCAATTTATAAAATGAACTTAATAAACATCCACTAAATTAATTTGTGTTAATGTGTGAAGGAAATTAAATATTGCAACACTTCACTTGTGTTTTACACTAAGCAGCCAACTGATCGAGTGATCAGTATAATAATTGACTTTGAATGGAGTCAATCGCAAGTCCGCTTTTGAACGCATTTGAAGTATTTATGCACTAGTTTCTATATAGAAGACCATTCCATCAAAACCATTATTTTCGGACAAAACTTGCTGAATTGAATTCTGAAAGAAATAACATAACAGTTTTTCTAAGAACAGAGAAATCAAAATCGTCTCAGGTCGATTAGAGGCAAACTCGTTTTTTTTCGTAAGCGATTTAGAAATGTATTATTTATTAATCTATTTCTTGCTGTGTGACCTTTTCAGAGTGACCGATGGCAAACTGCGCGTTATTGTATATCATTTGATTACCTGATTTTCAGGTATTTGTGGGTACAGTGGAAGGACGTTCAGTTTTAAAGTAGACAATGTGTACTAACATTTGGCCTTAAACATTTTTGTTATTAATAAGCCCTCGTGTTTTCTATATATAAACGATACCCATCACCATAAAACAAATTTATATAATTAAAATTCTACGTATGTCTAATTACAACTACTGTTTGCAAACATTTTCATTTATACGATAATTACAATTTATTAAGAATTATTATTATTAAGAATTTAACAATTTATTTATTTTATGATTAAGTATATATTGTATAGATACTTAAAAATATTGTTTATTATAATGATATTTAAACATAAAGTGCATGCTACTAACCTTCTAATAGTTTGTGTAGTTGTGTTTGTGGGAGCTGTTGTAGTAGTTGTAGATGAAGGAGCATTCCATGTGTTCGCCTCCCTCTCCCGTCTCTCCGCTGGACCAATTCTATTTATGAAAACATTTTTTATTCATTATTAATAAAACACTAATATAGGAATACAATCACAAATGGCAGACTAAAATATACTAAAATATATAATATCAATATTAGAATATCAGTAGTTAATAAAAGTTTTAATACAAATGTTGAAGTTGATGAGTTAAATTAAATGTGAACATTGGTTTCGAATTTCGTGCCACAAAATATGAAAATCGTAAAATCCTTCAACTAACGAATAAATATAAGCAAAGCTAGCATAATTAGACGGAATAAGAATATAGCTTGTACATAATATATATTATATGTTGTAGAGTAATAACATTTGTAAATCAGAAACCAATGTGAAGAATGCAGCACCTGGTGTGAACGTCCTCGTTAGTATTCTCAGTGGTGTTAATCACCGTTGATTTCCTCGCTACGACGGCGGGGGGCACGGTCGCCGGCGGTATGGAAGGACACGACGACGCCTTTATGCGCGCCGTCACGTCGCGGTAGCGCTGATAGAAACTGTTCACACACAATCATGCCACATACATACACATACAACATACACTGTACACCAGGAGTACCCAGAGACCGTAAAGCGCTTGCGCGGACAGAAAAAGTAATATTTTCACGATTAATATTAATTTCGATTCGATTTTTCTATTACAATTAAAATAAGTCTATTATTAGATTTATTAATTCTAAAATAAGGCGTTTAAATAATGTTCGTGTCTATATGTATTGAAAACGTAAAGGGTCGCGGTGCATGAAAATATTATTTATAGTCCGAGGAGCCACAATAAAAACATAGATTTAACCAATCTGCTCGCAATAATGTACAAAACGAACACCAATGACTTATTACTTTTATTAGATGACTTCTTTTTTAATGTTAGTTGGCTGTATAAGATTAGAACAACAGTTGCATATACGCATATATTCTTCTTTATGAAAAATGGACAATTATATAGTTCATATTTATGTGTTATTGTTTCTATACCTTATTTATTACAATTACATCTATTTGACGTTATTGAATAGGATAATATTCCAAATGCAAATCTTTAAATATCAATGCAACTATTGTTTGTTATATTTCTTTATCGTAATATGCTCGTAAATGATCATATGCAAAGATGAAGTTAAATTATCATAATTGTAAAAAAAAAAACAAAAAATATACCTAGGATATATTACTATTTACACATTACTTGAAGCCCTATGTTACACTTGTATAAACGTAGAATGTTGACAGAACATTTAAACACGTGGTGTTGTATTATAGAGTATGCTAGTTTTCTAATTTTATATCACATATCATATATTTGTTAAAGATAGAACGAACTTTTTCGTTCATTACGCTCATTAAATATCATTCACATTTGCAAAACTATGAAATATGAACTAAAATTAAGAAGACTGAATAAAAAAATGAAATAATTAAACATTAAATAATGTAACATGTTTAAAGTGAATTTATTTTGGCACTTTAAACAAGCAATAGTTAAGTTTACGAGTTCTATTTTCATATGCTAAAGAACATGAAGTCGACAAAAATAGCTTTCCACAAATCACTACCACTAAAACAAAGCGTTGAAGCTGACGCAGTCGATATTTTAGTAAATTTTTATATTCCAAGCTAAAAAGACCTTAGAATACAATCTGAAACTATATAAATAAACATACTATTAATAATCAATAAATTATAAAAACCAACTCACGTTTTGTCGGTTTCGAAGCTGTGTGTTCTTCTCAATATGGTGTCATTATCCAAGTTATTATTATCATTTTTATTGTCACCTGAAACGATAGGAGTAATAATTATATTAAATGGTTTATTTATGGTTTAATGTAAAAAAAATCTAAAATATATGTATATTTTACATATTTAATATAAATTTTATATTTTTTATTCTAGATTTACTTTTATATTTTTTGTATCAATTATTATAGATTACAGAACTATTTTATGTCATTATATGAATATAATATAATATTTATTGAGCTGTTGATTTTTAAATTTGTATTATATTAATTAGGAGTATAAATACTTGTACAATTTGAACCTATTAAGTGGAAAAATTATGTTATAGTAATTAAATATGGCCATTGAATTGATAACCAACTATATTTAATACCAATGCATAGATGCATGACGTCAGTTCTAGACTGATGCATCGCTTCATGCACTGGTAACTTAATATTCACTGTTATATAATGATTTATTATTATACCAATATGGCGAAGCGTGTATGAAATCCAAAGAAACAGTATATAAAACCTATAAGTTTTGTTGTTTTTTTAATAATTTCACTAATTGATTGATGACTAATAGTGATAAGGTCGCCTTTGCATACTACCTGTATGCGTAAAATGTGCTTTATTATCAGATTCTTCATGTTACATTTTTCTTGTATAATGCTTTATTTCCGTTATGTGTGCAATAAAGTGTTTTATTTATCTATATATTGTGTTTATCTATTGTTAGCAATAAAATTATAATGAAATTATGTTTAGTTCATAAGTATATAGAACATTCTGTTCTGATCAGCTGTATCCCGCCCACACCGGGGTAAGCAGAGGGAACCTAGTGTTAAGACTCTCCGTTCCCTATTTTCCGCCGAATTCTGGAGGCATTGCGTGTTCAGTGGCGAAGTCAACGGTCAACCTCTTTGCCTCGATACCAGACCGAAAATATGGAAATATACATTTAAATAAATATTTCTTTTCCTTGAGTGGGAATCGAACCCAACCTAACTTGGTGCGTTTACAGTCACACTTTGTGCCCTTGCGCCACGACTGGCAAAACAAAATATAGTACGCATAATATTCGTTTTAAATATTTTACTTTAGACATTTATAAATTTTTAATAAAATTTATAAATGTAAAGTAGAATTTTCTATATACTCTATATATACAAATTGTTGTATAGTAATAAGTTCGAAATCGAACTCACGAGGGTTCTATTTCCAATTGAGGTAATACATTATTTTCATTTTCTAGTTTTGGAAAGAAATAAAACGCGGCATTGAGTTCACACACTGTCTCGAAAATTGGACGATGTGTGGGGAACATAGTGTCTTAATACTAAGTTTCCTACTAAGTTTTACACCATAAATAAAAGCTACAAAAACTTACGTGTATTATTATCTTGTTGTCTATTCCTAAATGAAGCGGATCTGCGCCAGGAAGGCGCTTCGTCTATAGCAATGTTCTCGGCGGGTTCAGTAGTTTCAGGCGAAGGGGCGCGCCCTTTGGGGGGCTTCTCTGATATCTTGGGAATTATTTCCGGTGCTGCTGGAGGTTTATCTGTAATATAATTTAATAATAATAGACTACAAACCTGTAAACCAGCCCATATAGCTACTACTGATCGGAATGCTTATCTATATGGTAGCCTTTAATATAAAATATAAGAAAATATTTTCTTTGATATTAGCAATATAAATACCGTCGTGGAGCAGTGGGCCAGACTTATATCAAACGCCACGGTTGTGGGTTCGATGCATCATGTTTAATTTTTCTCATATTTAATTATATTCACTTCTCCGCTTTGGAAGACAAGCGAGCGAGGCGTCGAGATTCGTCTGTCAGTAAAGAATGGTGTGTCTTAACACCACATCCTCCCTGCCTACTCTGCTAAGCAGGAAAAAAGCCCTACTAACACACAAGGTAAAATTCAATAAACATAAACAAACCATTAATAACATCTGTCTGTCCAGCAATTTGTATCTCAACAACTCTCTTGACGTCGATTCGTGGTGGGCTTCTCTTGCGTTTGTTATTATTGTTGTTGTTGACGCGGCGCGGCGCTTTAAGCGAGGCCTCCGCCAACCACGTAGATATACTCGGATCTACCAGATCCATACATGTTTGACCCTTTACATAAACAAATAAAATTGTTTAGATGATAAATAAAATTATTTAATATTTCTAAAATATATAATACTGTATAATATATCATACGATATACATTACATATAATAAACTGTAGCTCATCGCTGTCTATTCATGGAAGATATACGAAAAAACTTTTATTGGAGACATTTATTTATATAATACAATCCAAAACAGTGACTTTTTTCTGTTTGCCTGTGCGTTTGTACACTCTAATATAGATACAGATAGAAACCAGAAGAAACATGTAACGTTTTTATGGTTTTGGGTGAACATGCTAAAACGAACTAATAAATCAAAAAAAATTACCGAGTAATTCTTAAGACTAGGATCAGCGCCATGTTTAAGCAATAGTGCAGCAGCTTCCTTCTGTCCCCACAGCGCGGCTGCGTGGAGCGGCGTCCAGCCCTCGTAGTCCACACAGTCCGGCTCAACCTCACATTGTTCCAATAGAGTTTGTGCAACCTGTTTCCAAACATCATTTTGTAATTTATTTTCAGCTTTACGCTGTTTAATTATATTATTTTCATTATTATAATACAAGGGTCTGGAACAATGCTCATTTGAAGCATCCTAGCACTCTGGGTCCTGAGAATAATGAGTGGATAGTAAAAGAAATATTACTGTGAATAATATATGTAAAAGTTAGTATAAGGTAGTTTGCCTCAATTTTAAACAACCTTTAGGACGTCTGGCGGGAATTAAGGCCACGTAACAATGAATATATTTTGCTGGTAATAATGAATATATTTTTTTTACATTATTCTTAAAAACATATTTAAATACGAGCGTTTCAATTTTTAGTTGGCACTACCTCTGAAAAGGCCCCACTTTCAAGTTAGTAAGTATGCATACCGTCTCAAGTACACATTAAGACTAATAATTTTCAAAATTTCAGGTTTGCTAAAATAGCGTAGGTCTGGGGGTTCTGGGATCTTAGGATGTTGGATTTACTGTGTTATTCGTCTAGCTAAGCCTTTTCATTTGATATCCATGTTCAGGCTGTTTTAAAAATATTTAGTCTGCTATTTCGTTGTGGAGGCCATCTTGGATTTTGCAATATTATCGTATACATATGACTATAGTATCATCAGATACACACCGGCAAATTAAGCTAAATAAACTCTTTTCAAAATTGCCTGTGCCATGATGTAGTTTCTGTGAAGATTCGAAATCTACTTTATTTTATAGATATACAAAAACGTACGTCAATGTATCCTTTGGCTGCAGCGACGTGCAACGGCGTCCCGCCTGTTTTAGGATCCCTCACTTCGACATATCCATTTGCCGCCCAATTTCTTGCGTCGCTTAAAAGCGTATCTACTTCGGCACTGCGTGATTTGTCACAGTCTATACCTGTAATATAACAAAAGAAATATATACATTATCAAATGTTTATATGGTAGCACTATTCATTACTTGTTAATATTTTATTTATGTTATAATAATAAACCCGCAGGGCAGCTTGTGGCGAGATGTTGGGGAGTGGTGACCCCACGGACCTGGAGGGGAATTGTAATCGATCCCTCACCTCTGGCCTGCCTTTATTGACCGGCAGAGTGGAGCGCAAGAGCTATATGCTCGAAAGGGTGGAAGTGCTCAATCTGCGTAATAGGGGGGAAACCTGCTCACGAGTTGCTCGTGATAGTGACACCGGTGCACACCTCTCTCTCTTAGCCGACCACGCCGATGTTGCGCCCGAGGCACTACGCCGCTTTGTGGGGGCCCATCTAGTGGGAGGCGAGTCACCGTCCGCCAAGTATTCAATTTGAGACTATTTTAAAGGCGGGACGTCCGTTAGAAAAAACCAAAAAAGAAATGTTACAAAAAAATAAATAGTGACGCTCAGAAAGTATGAAAATGATGTTTAACTAACCGTTTGAAAATAGGTTATGATTTAGCCCGTCTGATACTCAAAGGTAAATCATTCCAGAGTAGGGAAACTGTGATAGTAAAGGAATCGCTAAAGAAGGATGAGATAGTAAAGGAATCGCTACGGAAGAATACGTATAAATAATATTGACCTTTTTCATCAATTATTTTCTGTAATAATTCCTCCATTTTATCACTCTCGGCAATGTCAACTGGAAGTTCCCCATCATAATTCACAGCGGCCACATCTGCTCCATTTTCTAGAAGGTACCTGAAATTCCGAAACAATAAAATGTTAATTTTGGTATGTTATGAATCAAGCAACAACTAATAGCATATGCAAGCATGTATAATAGTAGAATATGTAATTAATGTTTTAATTCATAAAAAATATTTCAATCAATAAATTTAGTTTTTAATTTAAATTAATAATTATAAAACGGATAAGCGTATAAATATGCGTAATGATATAACGTATATATTACTACGAGAGACATACGAATCAATTCCATATAATGTAATAACTAAAGTTAATTATTAGCTACAACAATATATAATGTTACTAGTGGGCCCGGACGC